>MJUU01058455.1:24587-45957 GCA_002080025.1 Modiolus philippinarum | reverse complement strand
GCCATAAACCCGAAATTAAAACCCGGGATAGCCATTATGCCAAGAAACCACATACTGAAATTTGAAGATGATCCGTCCACTAGAAACAAAGTTATGCTGGCCACAGACGCTGACGCCGACGCCGACGTCGACGACTGCGCCATAACATAATACGACCGCAAAATTTTTGCGGTCGTATAAAAAAACTTATGAAGAATAACTAGACATCCAACTTGCAGATGGCCATTTCGACAACTTTCGTCTGTTCTTTTCGGATAGAATTCAAAATGTTTGGAAGTCCATACATTGAGAATGAATGATTTAATACTGTTAGGGAAACAGAATAGAGAAAGGGGAGGTTTGTCCCTTGTCTTCATTATTGTTTTTCTCATGGAGTTCGCTTTAAATTGTGGCATATGGTTATAGTTTTTATTATAGTGAACGCAACCTTACTATCACATCCAAATTTTTACAACAGGGTTACAGATGTCATAAGTTGTTGAATACCTTTAAGAAGTTTTGTGACAGATATGAATATATTATTTAATATCTAAATATGGCGTTACTCGCAAACAGCTTATTACTAAGGACATTTCTAATGCTCGTTTTTACGGTATATTGTTAAAAAATGCCAGACACTGATTAAAATCAAGAAAAGCTGGGACGTAACTTTGATGCTTTACATAATAGGGAATATTGACAAGGTACTCTGCTTGCATCCGTTAAATTAACTTTGAGATCTACTGACCTGAAAATTTTAAAGTAATACTGGCCTCTCACTGATACTGCCAACGTCTACTGAAATATATGATGTATAGTAGTCAGTAGTCAGTACTTCGGTGCTGACCCGAAAACCGATTTTATTGAACCTTGCAATATCTAAATTTGACAAAATTTTGTTTAAAACTAAGGAGTATCTCCCTCATGCATAGCTCTGTCCTTGGCTGAACTTTGGCTTTTCTATTTAGATCCCTTTGGTTATTTGTTCTCTATCAGCTTTTGCACGTTTTTGGTGATTTGACTTCCAAATATTTTGGTTTTATCTGCACTGATAAGACATAAGTTGTCGAAATGCGCATATGCAGAAAATAAATTAACAGTAACTTCGGTATTTTGTTATTCTTGACCAAATCCTGCGCGAAGTTTTGAGTTTGATTTTTCTTCAGTGCGACATTGTTTTTCCAGCAAACTAGGCTCCTTAGGGGGGTAGACCTGGGGTAGGAGGAGATAACTCTGTTTTTCACTTTTTTATTACTTACACAAACAAATAGAATCATTACAATAGGTATTATTAAAATTTCAAAATTGTAAAATTTTTTCCACATAGCAAATAAATATTAATTTTGTCATGAAAACAAAAATCCAACATCCAGTTAATCATAATGAGTGCATCTTACTCTACATTTTTGCAATGCTGTCCAAAGATAATGAAAATATGTAAAAGTCGGATTTCTTCCAAGGGAGGTAATTTGTAGCCCAGATTCAGCAATTTTATTGATTTTTACCCACTTTATTCTATATTAAGAAAAAATGGGACGGTAGAATTTTCTAAAATTTTAATATATCTTACATATACTGTGGAAGTACTTTTCTTCGTGGACACCAATTTTCGTGGTTTTCATAAAAAGCAGTATTTCGTAGGTTCTTAAATTCGTGGTTTCGAGTTCTGTGCATTACATCTCTATGAGAGAAATGCATTTCGTTGGGAACTTAATTTCGTGGTATTAGCGAACCACGAAATCCACGAAAGTTGGAACCCCACGAACATTTGTACTTTCACAGTACTAGTTTTCTTTCTATTCTCAGTTTTTGGTGAAAATTAAACGACATAATTTTTTACAAGAAGTGTTTGATAGTGATCAAAATAGAGTAAAAATTTCAGCATATATTATGCAGAACACCGATGTATTTCAGTTCAAACTATTTAAAATTACTATTATTATTCATGCTTACTTTCACACCTGTCTAAACTACAGAATTTTGCATTTGAAATAATCTTAAATCAAATACAAATTTAATTAGAGCCAATTTTATACACCACAATCAAGTCCTGAATGGACCAAATAATATGAGGAAACGGGTTATCTTTGATGACCACTAGCCATAAAACGGGACGGTACAAATTGTTGAAAATTGCTAAATGTCAACATGAACATGTGTAGTTTTAATACTGAAAATATTAAGAATATTAAACGAGTGGAAAATTTTAGGCTTCCCCAGGTTTACCCCCTTAAGCTAGCCGGCAGATAAGCGGCGAGCACCCCTTGACCCATTTTTCAAAATTACATATTGTCATATTCTCTTCTTTCAAGATTGAGGTAATAGAGTTTGTAGTCTACATGTATTTGGTTTTATTCGTATGTTTACTAAACTATAGGGAAACGGGACAGATCAAGGGGAGGATGGGTACCCATAAACCGGTTTAATCATACCACTGGCTTTTGCTAGTTCCGGTACCAAGTCCGACTGTCCCGAGTTTCCCGAGTTCCTATCGTTGTCTACGTTTGTCTTTTGTCTTATTTGTGTTTTTCCGGTGTAGTTCCCTAGCAGATTGTTGCATGTGATTATAATTTTCAGCCATTGAAGTGTTTCTTGTTGTCCCTTTTATTTCATTGGTCATTGTAGGTGTTTACTGTTATCCTGGTACCCATAAACCTGTTTAATCCTACTATTGCTTTTGCTAGTTGCGGTACCAAGTCCAGTTCTTCTGAATTCCTATCGTTGTTTATGTTTGTCTATTGTCTTCATTATTGTTTTTTTATTGAGTTCGCTGGTAAATTGTGGCATGTGATTGAAGTTTTCGGCCATTGTAGGTGTTTACTGTTATCCTGTTTTGTAATTGGTTCACATTGCTAGGGTTTTGTTTCTTATTTTTTGTTAAGAATGGTCACTCCTCAGGTTTTTGAAACTGTCGCTGACTTTCGGAATACTCTTATTTTATCCATTATGATGCATCAGAAAAAATTGCACACTGACCCCCAATTTTTCTTTTCAAAATATGATAGTACACATCTTCAACAGACTTCAAACAAAATTTGATGAAATTCTTGATATTCCTCAATCGCATTTCAAAGGTTGATTACCTTAATGCAAATTGAATGAAAAGTCTAGAGAAGTTTGGTTTCCCGCCAAAATTTCAAGCGTCTTAATCTCAGAAACGACCACACTGACCTATCAATAATCATGTATGAACCATATTCTGGCAAATAAAATTTAAAATTGTAAATCCTTGATATAATAAACTTGAGGAGTGACCATTTAGGGCTTGCTATATGGTGTGAGGTTCCTCACTGTGTTGAAGACCGTACGGTGACCCCTAGATGCTTTGGTTTGGGTAGTTTTAACCTGGATATGGGATGTTGTATCCTTGACATTTACCCCATTTCCTTTCTTTTTAATATTGATTGTCTCAGTTTGTGTTAGATATTTGGATTATTGATTGAATTGAATAATCCCCACTTCTCTCACTTTCTTGGTTATTCCTTTGCCTATATATGCATTCAAATTGCTTTACAATAAATATGAAAGATCAAAAGCTTTTTTATTATTAACGAACATATCAATAAATACGTGAAATTATCTCTCAAGAAAACAAAAAATTTAAACAAAATGCGCAGTCTTGTCTTTGGGATTTTTCTAAACCAGTTCGTCGGGAATCAATTTAACCATATATAATACGCCAGTGTTATGCTTAATAATAATAATATTGTGTTGGATTATGAGAATAACAAAATAATGGTCAGTGATCTGACAATAGTAAACGCCACAAAGAGGAATGCCTTTTGTGTATTAAATCCTGACCACTTTTTGGCATAGTCATAGCTAAACACAATTATGCTGACTGTGTCAATCCTTTTTTCAGTTTTTTATTCAAATTTTAATGTTAATAAGTAGATGTTTTCGCCAAATCTATGAAAATTTTTTTACGGTAATTCAGACATTTGGAGCAAGTCATGGAAATTTTCACCCCTATCCCCCCAAAAAAAAAGAAAACAAACAAACAAACAAACAAAAAATTAAAAAAAAATTAACCGATCTCAAAAATTCATTCGTTTCTTGACACGAAATGAAGAGAATGGTGAAATGAATGGATACAAGAAGGATAAAAACTTGATTCTCAAAGTAAAGCTGAGTTTGTACTAGGTGAGGTTTTTCTTCACATTCTGATTGACAATAGCTCCGCATTCAAGTCAAGTGACAGACATAGAACGAGATTGCAGAGGTCACAATTCATTTCTTCTATAGATACTATGAAACTTCTTGTTTCAAATGTAGTTGATTAAAGATCATTTCTTATGGCTCATTTAATTACAAATAAAAAAAAGATCGAAACGGGGAATGTGCCAAAGAGACAACGACCAAAAAGGGAATAATGCAATGTAACAACTCAAAGCCACCATAAGATCTTAAATGAACGGTGAGGAAACTTAATACCCAACGGCAGGTCGGAGTCGGCAAGACAAGACAAAGTCAAGATAACAGGAAACACCTATAATGGCCGAAAATTGCATCACATGCCACAATATTTTTTATTAACAGTTACAAGAAAACTATGAAGTTTACATGAATAAATTTAAGCTGCAGTATATTAATGCTTAAGTTAATTTAGATCAACTTTGTGTTCCGATCATATTTTTTTGGTAAATAGTTCAAACTGCGGTATATGACTTATGAGCAATTAACGTACACAAAACAGTAAAAAAACTAATACCCAAGAAATTGTAAATTAACTTTCTGCATATGCTCATTTCGGCAACTTATGTCTCTTCAGTGCAGATCAAATCTAAACATTAGGGAGTGCACAAAAAGCAATATGTGTAAAAGCTTAAGGAGAACAAATAACCAATACGATGTAAATTAAAAACCAAAATTAGCTAAGGAGAGATCTATACACATGGAAGATCCTCCAAGATTTTAAACAAAATTTTCTTAAATTTAGATATTGCAAGTTCCCCAATCAAATTAGTTTTCTGGTATTAACTGCTGGTTTGATGAATACCCTCGAGGACTAGTAGTCCAGCAGCAGATGTGCAATGTCATAATTCTCCACACTTTAAGTAATAATTATGGTAAATGACGTCAAGAATTAATGCAAAATAAGAAGGAATTAAATAAGTTTTATCAAGTAAATCATTTTACTTATTTTTAACAACAATAATCTTATTATGTGCATTGAACAATAAGTATCGGTTTAAGATTTAGATAGAAAATTAAACTTAAAACACATAGCACAACAGAAGTGGTTTTATCAAATAAAGAAGATTTTACCGAAGTAGAAATTGTTTCATTTGCACTTTTTGTTGCATACAAATTTATGTATAAGCTTTCTTTCTAGCCAATAAACGTAGGCCTTGAAATGGCTTTAAACCTAGGTCTTGAAATTGGCTTTATAACGCAAGGTCAAATATACTTAGCTGATTTTGGCTTTACATTTAGATCATATTGGGTATATGTTCTCTATCAGCTTTTTAACATGTTTGATTTTATGGTCTTCCAAACGTTTAGATTTTATATGCACTGAAGAGACATAAGTTGTCGAAATGCGCATATGCAGAAAATAAATTAACAGTGAAGTAAGTAAGTGAGAACCGAACCGTCAATCCAAAAGCGAACAATCCAAGGACAATGGCAACACCAGAAACAAAAAGGAGGGAAAAGAAGTAACTTCGGTATTAAGTTATTTGTTACCACTGGTTCGATGCCTCTGCTGGTGGACTGTTAGTCCCCGAGGGTATTCACCAGCCCAGTAGTCAGTACTTCGGTGCTGACCCGAAAGTCTACTGTATTTCGAACCTTGCAATATCTAAATTTTTGTAAATTTTGTTGAAAACTAAGGAATATCTCCCTCATGGAAAGCTCTTTCCTTAGCTGATTTTTTCTTTACATTTAGATCGTATTGGGTATTTGTTCTCTATCAGCTTTTTAACATATTTGATTTTATGGTCTTCCAAACGTTTACATTTTATCTGCACTGAAGAGACATAAGTTGTCGAAATGCGCAAATGCAGAAAATAAATTCACAGTAACTTCGGTATTTTATTCTCAAAAGGATAATACGAAAAGACCTGCTCACATCGGTTGTTAATAGTTGGTTTATTTGTAATGGGTCGAATTGAACTCTTTATAAACATATTTTCGCCCCCTTGTTTTTCCCAACTGAGCAATTGTGCTCATTGACCACTAATTAATCGCAAAAAACGAAACGGGGGTACTTTTCACAAAATATTATTATGAATTGTCAAAGACTTTCATTCACCATTTACGACTGGAGTTTGTCTCTCCTGCAGTGTGGAGTCCGTAAAAAGATTACCCGTGCGAGAGATTTATGCTCTCTATATATTTCCGTTATGGTGTACTTGTGCGTGAGAGACTTTCTCATATGGATATACTATTCATACTTTCAAATTTTTGTAATTTCGAAATTTAATCCTGACCACCTGTTTTAAGTGCGCACATCTCACTATTTTATAACACCAAGTTTTCTTATATTCGACTTGATGAGTGCCCTGTGTTTGTCTATATGTTGTAGTTGTCCACTAGCTTAAGACACTATTGCTTCTGTCGGGCAAAGGGTGACAGTGATTGTAAGAGCACTTTGTCAGTTTAATTAATGTTTGTTGACAATCCCGCATCCATGACCAATGAAGACATGGAAGTAGCGTTGCTCGACAATTNCCCAAACCGGTGCTAGGGGCCGTCTTGAACTTACTATGAGGTATGAGCAAAGCTCATTGTTGAAGGCCTCATGGTGACTTCAAGATGAAGAACAACAATAAAAGCGTTGTTCCTTTGCTTGTTTTTACCATGCATTTGTCTCATGTGCATTTACTCCATATCCTTTCATTCACCATTAACATTGTTTTTATCGTGAGAATTTTAATGAAAATGGCTGCAGTCTACAAAGTCTCTATTAAGAACGTGAATAAAATCTAACTGTACAGTGATACGATATGGGTAAATGTACATGAGACGAAGTCTCCAAATATGCATGGTTGAACCAAATAATGAACAACGCTTTTATTAATGTTCTTCATCTTGAGGTCACCATGAGGCCTTGTTTTAATGTATATTTTCATGCATGACGTATATTTTCAATCAAACATCATCAATTAGGATTATCTTTTATTGAGAAAACATTAGGTAATTATGTTAGTCTCTGACTTACTACATTCAGACAAAAGTACATCATTTTGACCTTGAATCATTTCATTTAGTGCAATATAATTATACTACTAATCTTTGATATGATAAAACTGGCGGTTGTTAAGCCTGAGAAATTAGTTTCTATAAAGGCTCTAATATATCTAGAATGATTTGAGAAAAAACATATTTGTGCCCTCGTTACATTAGCTTTTTTTTCAAGATTCTACAATGCCATTATTTTGAGTGCAATTAAAAAAATAAATAACGTAACAACAAACATCAACGGGTTTGCGCCAAACATAGTCTTTCCTTTCACTTTCATGATCTTTTCAGACTTTCTTGGGCATTTTGTGTTCAACGAAGCAATTGAAAGCATTTTTAAGTCGAACAACAATAAAATCAAAACTACAAAATTCTTTCAGACAACATTGTACAAAAATAGATATTAAATCTATTTCAATCCCAAAATTTGCTCTTATTATTCCTTTGGGGTTTAATTATGTATAAATTTCACACGAAGAAATATCAATGAAATCAAACAAGATGCTTCCAGAGGTCTGTCATCGCCAAACTGCCTTTTAATTTCAAGAATAAACTAGGATAATATTTATAATTTGGCTGTGTCAGATTTTTGCTTCCGAATATGGAAAATTATTCAATCTGTTTCCAACTGAGCAAATAGTTGCAAACAATAAGATTTTCTCATTAAATCCGATGTATAAAAGCATGTTGTCTATGGTTGAAATGGATCGAAACCCTGTTTCATCTGATGTATATCTGAAAGGTATCCACATATTGCCGTTAAGCAAAATAAATTCCAAATAAACACTGTATAATTTACAATATATTCCCTTTTTACTATAATCTCATTGTGGTAGATAATTATCTTGGAACTAGTAACGAATGGCGTCATCTAATTTTTTTTTTATCTGGATGGACCCCGAACTATTATTTCAATCTAGTAAGATTTTGACTGAGGGTTCGCTTCTCACTTACTTTTAACAAATAACTCATTAGCCAAAATGTTTAAGTGCGTTCACTGATTCAGCGTTTATGTAATTTCTTATTTTGTAATTTTGTTTGAGAGGGTCCTATGATTGTTACAATCTGAATGTTAGCAGCAATGTTGAATGTATCGTTACTTATGTAACAATACTAATGAAATTATGGATTTCCTTTGTTTGGGTTCTAGTGCTGCTGATGAGGAATAAATTTCCGAAATGGTCATACAGCTCATTAAAATTATTGCAGTTATTGCAGTTGGAGTTAACATATGTGTTGTGGTCTCATGTTCATTTACTCCACATCCTTTCATAAAATATTGTTCAGCACCTTATAAGATGCATGATACGTTTTGTTTGCTTAAATTAATTCGGCTTTTCTCTGAAAGAAGATTAAGAAGAAGAATACATTTTGGATCAGCATACAAGTAACAACACTGTCTGCACATGAGAGACAACATTCATGAGATGTTTTGTTTAAATCAATGCAGGTGTTCCATAGAAGAAATAAAAAAGGTGAAATGATAACGTTTGATGGACGAAATGTATTGACAAAGGCTTGCATATCCATTTGGATCAAATGACATGAAAAAAACCTTAATACAAGTAAATATGTTGATTTTTAGACAGATTATAAAAACAAATACTAGTAAAAGATTGTACAATGCTGTATATAATTTAGAAGTATGTTTTTGATACAAAACGAATATCTCCCTCAATACATATCTTCCTGGAAATGATTTGTATCTTTATATGTTGCCGTTGCATTTGAATATTACTAAATTTTGTTAAATCAAATTAAAGATGTGGGAGAATAAGCGTCCACAAACTTAATTGATCAAAATTATATGACAAAAAAGGAGCATAACTCCCACAAATATTGGCCGAATGATAATGTCAGACAATATGCACAACTAGACCTGAGGGTCATCAATCCAGTGAAGTTTGGTTGAAATCCAATGAAAGATGTGGGATAATTGTCATCCACAAAGTAAATTTAGCAAAATTCCATGGCAAAAATGGGCATGGCTCCCATAAAAATTGGTCTATTATCATGGCAGACAATATGCACATCTAGGAATGCAGGTGAACGATCCTATGAAATTTAGTTGAAATCCCGTTACTTGAAAGGTGTGGGAGAATTAGCGTCTATAAAGTTAATTTAGCAGAATTCTATGTCAAAAATGGGTATAACTCCCACAAAAACTGGCAATTTAATTCTGCCAGACAATATGCATATCTAGACATGCGGGCCAACAATCCTATGAAGTTTAGTTAAAATCGGATGAAAGATGTTAGAGAATTAGCATCCACAAACTTAATTTAATAAAATTCTATCTCAAAAAGATGCTGGCGATCCCATACCAATTAGACAGGATCTACTAAGCATGCAGATATATGAAGACTACACCAAAACTCACGGAGATGAAACATTTCTTATTGACAACCCATTCAGGATACTAGTATTCTCAACAGAAAACTAACTTGAGCGCACTCCACTTATTGGTCATTGGTTTGCTAATGGTACCTTCAAGACCGAACCAGAATTGTTCTATCAGATATACACAATGCATACCTTGATTGACAACAAAATCGTACACTGTGTGTATGCACTACTATTCAACAAGGATGAACAGAATTACTACGAATTTTCCATCAGCTACTTAACGTGAAACTAACAATTGGCCAAAGATCAATAATGGTTGATTTCGAGATTGGTGCGCACAATGCCACACACAGAATCTTTCCACAAGTTGACATCAAGGGTTTCTTCTTTCACCTATCCCAGTGTGTACAGAAAAGTCCAGGACACAGGATTACAACAAAGGTTCCAGGCAGATCCTGATTTCAACCTTTCTGTCAAAATGATACCATCACTAGCTTCTGCCAACTTGATGATGTTGTAAAGGGCTTCGAGTCACTTGCAGATAAACAAGCACTAGCTTCTGCCCACTTTATTATGTTGAAGAGGGCTTCGAGACATTTGCAGATGAACAAACACTACCTACTGCTCACTTGATGATGTTGTAGAGGGCTTTAAGACACTTGCAATGAAATTGGGGATAACAGCTGTCAAGAAATACTCGTCTACTTCAAAGACAACTAGTAGACTAGGACGACAACATCGCAGAGATCAACGCTTCAACCTTGACATGTGGAATGAAGCTTCGAACATCCGATGAACTGACCAGAACAAACAACATACATCGATAAATGGCTTCATGGTTTCCTGTCACTCACTAGTTCGCATCACCAGAACATCTGGACCTTCATTTGTAAACTCAAACGCCAGCAATCACTTCACCAGGTTTAACGAACACAAATTCTTGCAGAAGATGTCATCCCAAAGACAAAACAGAACAAAGATACTGCAAACCGCATACTAAGCATGATGCAGCATTATGGCAAAAGACATGTGATTGTCATAGGGTGTAAGATCCACTTCTAGATCATTTTGCTGCTGAAATGGCATTCATTAGTAAAGAGAAGATAACAGGAAACACTTACAAATGGTGAATTAAAGGATATGGAGTAAATGCACATGAGACAAAGTCTCTACAAATACATGGTAAAAAACAAGCAAAGGAACAACGCTTTTATTGTTGTTCTTCATCTTGAAGTCACCATGAGGCCTTCAACAATGAGCTTTGCTCATACCTCATAGCAAGTTCAAGACGGCCCCTAGCACCGGTTTAAGCGGAATTCTTTGCTAATTGTCGAGCAACGCTACATCCATGTCTTTCTTGGTCATGGGTGCGGGATTGTCAACAAACATCAATTAAACTGGCAAAGTGCTCTTACAATCACTGTCATCCTTTGCCCGACAAAGGCACTAGTGTCTTAAGCTAGTGAACAACTACAACATATAGACAAACACAGGGCACTCATCAAGTCGAATGTAAGAAAACTTGGGGTTATAAAATAGTGAGATGTGGGCACTTAAAACAGGTGGTCTGGATTACATTTCGAAAATTACAAAAATAATTGCCAAAATTTGAAAGTATCAATAGTATATCCATATGAGAAATTCTCTCACGCACAAGTACACCATAACTGAAAAATATAGAGAGCATACATCTCTCGCACGGGGAATCGTTTTACGGATTCCACTGCAGGAGAGACAAACTCCAGTCGTAAATGGTGAATAAAAGGATATGGAGTAAATGCACATTAGACAAAGTCTCTACAAATACATGGTAAAAAACAAGCAAAGGAACAACGCTTTTATTGTTGTTCTTCATCACGAAATTAAAATCACATGACACAAATATAGTCAAAATCATAATTAAAATTACATACCACAATCATAATCATGCCTGTCTATATATAAGTTGTGTGTTTTCATTTTGTGAACTGTACCAGTCCGAAAAGTTATTGTGTAAAATTATCTCCCTTCTAAACATGCTAATGAGGTGGACGTCTACTTCATCAGCCATATTTAAGAAAGAAGCCGTCTGTTGATAGTGCATAGTAACGGCTGGATATTAAGCTTGTTCGGGTATATAAATCACAAAGGAACGATGCATTTAGTAAAACAAAACCATTTACAAAATAAAAGTTAACACTTTGTCTGCTATTGCACGTTCAATTGTTTATAGTTGATGTCAAATGTCTTCACTGCGACCACACTAAAATTAACCTGGCGACAATAAAATATTAATTGTACAGGTTAAATAAAACAGTTAAACTTCTCGGTCATCCTAACCCCATGCGAATGTAAATAATTATACATAGAATGTATCAATATTGGTAAATTTGGAAGTAACATTATGAATATTAAGACTTGGGGCGTAAAGTGAAGATTTTTTCTCTTGCAGCCATTTATAACAAAGAATTTATTCCGGTAGTGTATTCCTTGTATTCCTTCCTTTTTGGATAATATGCACTAGGGTAGAATATCCACAACATCTAATTGACCAATCACAATGGAGTAATGACCGTGACGGAATAAACACCACGGTTTACAAGAAATACAATAAGTTTTGTTATATACACAGACATGCGGGAAAGAAAGTACGCTTTCACATTCTCGTTGGTAGGAAGACCGGGAAATCGGTAGTTGCTAAAGAATGATCATGCATTTACTCAACGAAGATCTCTTAATGATTCTGAGCATGACATTATTGTGTGTATTTGAATTCAAAGTTCTAATTTTTTTTAAGATTGGTTTATTGATTGGTGAATGTTTTAAAGGGAGTACAAGCCTCAGATCTCAGAAGCATTCTATATCCTCGGGTTTTATCCATTCAAATAGTGCTGGAGTTTTTTGCACATGGATCACATTTTCTTGGTCATAAGTCACTTAAAAATACATGAAATAGACTGTGGGATAAAATTAAATCAACTTCCAATTATAATTTCATATATCTAAAGGCCTATAAACATCTTATGCAAATTAAAGGAAAACTCTAGAGAGATCTGTTTCCCGCCAAAAATTTGACGTCTTATATCTAAAAAATTCCTACATGGATTTTCAAAATTTTTTGCTCAACTCTTCAAGACAAAAGGTCAGAATTTTAATTCTGATTACAAAATTTTTGAGACTCACTTGGATGTTAAGGGAGTCCTTAACATCCAAGTGAGTGCTCTCCTCAGAAAAATAAAGAAGGTTTTTTGTACTGCATGAAGAGTGGCGTCTCTCCAGACAGTGTGGCTACAATGTTCAAGCTTTCCGTATAATGACCAAACTAACCCACAAAGACCAGGTATTCCCCTGTCCACATTGGTACCCGCCCGCAACTTTTTAGTCGGAGCCACTGAAAATCGATTCAGGGGCCGGGTTTTCTTCAAAGACACAGAGATGCATTACGGAGTTATCGGATCCTATCGTAAATCGTGATCTTGAACGTTATTTCATCACAAAAAGCGTTTAAAGATGCATTAGAATTAACAATTATAGTAAATTAACTTGCCTATAAAAAATTAGGTTTTTAGCAATATTAAGTTTAAATCATTTTAACCTAACTATCTAGTTGATTATATGTGCTGTCAAACTTTTATGTAGCACTTAATTTTTACAAAGCATATTTCTTCATACATATTCAAAACTGTCAGGAAATTTATTTTGACAAGTTATTTGACAGACATGAATTCAGTATATAAGATAACGGAACGAAGGGCAAAGGGCATAGTCTAGAGAGGTATGTCCCTGTAAAGTAAGTGAGAACCAAACCGAATTCGAATCACGATGAAGCATTCGAAATTCATGTGTATAATACTGGAAGACAGTAAAAAGATTCTTCATTCTAGAGATGTATAATCTATATATATGTATTTCAGTAATGGCTTACTTGTTTTTCTTGAGAGAATATCTCATATGGTTACACTAACATATTTTCTATTTTTGACACATTATTTTGTTGTTTCTTTGTGTGTTTGTGTCTCCAAATATTGACCTGACCATTCTGTTTATAGTTCCCACATTTCACTCTTTTATTATCGCAAGTTTTCTTTAAATTGACTCGATGAAATGCCATGTTGTTGTTTTCATGTTGTGATTGTCTTCTTTGAGTCTTTTGTCAGGCAATAGATGACAGCGGTTGTAAGTACAATTTGCTAGTTAATTCTATGTTTGAAATGAACAGCATTGGATGTAACGTTGCTCGACAATTAACAATGAATGCAGCTCAAGCAGTCGGTAGAGGCAGTCTTGAACTTACTATGAGGTATGAGCAAAGCTTTGTTGAAGACCACATGGTGACTTCAAGATGAAGAACAACAATACCACGTATACGTAGAGAGAGTTTGTCTCATGTGCATTAACTCCATCTCTTCAATTGTTAATCAATGAAATGAAATACACGTATATTTCAAGCTCTAATAATAAATTTTATTTTCAAATTGTTTGTTCTTGATTTGTAGTCAAAATTGCAGTGAATTTGAATTCTGAAGATGACCGTTTTAAAAATTTTTTGTCTCGTCAGTGCAGATAAATTTAAAATTATAGGACGATGGAATATAAAACGAAAACTTTTCAAGTGTCATAGCTAATTTGTAAGGTATTTAGACATTTCCAAATAAAATTCGTGATCAGTACAGATCGATCTGTATAGAGCATAAAACTATTTGATATATTAATCACCGAATTCTCCGGATTCTCATTTAAAGCAACACAAGTTCCATTAGTTCTAAGAGAGAGAAAAATTCAGGCTGCTAATCCAACAATCCGTAAAAATTCTAATATCCAATCTTTTTCCCAATAGACGTATTTACACTTTGGTCCGCCATTGTTTTTTATTTCATACAGGTTCCCGCAATTCCTACATTACAAAAGAAAAATATGACGTCATATTTCAGATCTTGATTGTTCCATGATGTCAAAAGGTTGTTCGGAGACAAATGTGAGGCCATTCGGAGACAAAATCATGTATTTTACGCTAGTACAGTATTTTTAAATAATAACATTAATACGATAACTGCGTTCCTATGATATTGAGTGGGAAATAAAACAGTTCCTGCAAAAATGACGTCGTAGGACAAATAATCAAGACGTCACATATATATTATAACGTTGCATTTTACTCATTCCAAAGCATAAAAGCGCATGTGCAAAATTCATGACTGCAGACGTCGTGAAAAGGTCAATTGGGTGATACATGTGATAGTTTTGCAGTATTAAATAAATTTTGATAGTAGAATTGAACTCCATGAAGTGACGACACAATGGTCGTTTATCAGCAAACGCGCACATGCATTACTGTTAAGGCATCTAGTACCACAAAATAAGTCTAGCTGATACACTTATTTAAGATTCTGAGAAAAAAAAAATGTAATCCGATTTCATTGTTCAATCAATTATGTAACATGAGATAAGGATGGCCCAAACAACAATAAATCATGTGTGCACACTAGTCGTTTTACTTACGTGATTGGAGGGGTGCGCACGAAAATATGGGCCCACTTCTATACACAAATCATGTTTCTTACAGTTGTGATTTTCACAGCTCCCAGCTAAATTCTGCGTACAGGATCCGACGATAAACATAAGAAAAAATATATAAAAGCATATATATTTTTTGTAATACATGTATATTGTTGACGAAAAAAAAATTGTTCAACAAATTTTGAATCAACGTGCAATACATACTTTTTGCACCTAAACTATATGTATATTTGAGCATTCTGACAGTTTACACAATAATTATCAAATATTAGTACTTAACAGATATTTACTTTTCTGAAATTTATATCCTATGCACTTAATTTGGTGTGATATGATAATTTAAGCAATAAAGTAATATTTAAGCCTGATTTAATTTTATTGCTTAATTTTGTGCAAATTTGACATTTTAATAGTAAAACTTCAAGGGTATTTGTATATCATCTAATGTGCATAAATCCATTAATGCCAATAAGCTAAGAGAAGCTTGGATGTTAGTTGTTTGGTAAAATGTTTGGTTAAAATGATGATGAGTTGATCTAGTATGCCATGATTGCAAAAAGTGGTAAAGGGTGGATAATGGTATGTATTATAAGGTTGAACAGAAACGGATATGTAACATATCACCAATCTTGTTGTTGCACTGAAGGAGGGAATTAAGACAAGTTATAAATACTAATCAACAAATGAGACGATACCGACTTATTTTATCGACTATTCTTACCATTGTTGATTCCTGCCATTTGTAAATAACAAAATTCCGAAGTTACTTTTAATTTAGTTTCTATATATGCGCATTTAGGCAAATTATGTCTCTTCAGTGCAGATCAAATCAAAACATTCCAAAGTCTATGAACTGAAATACGTGTAAAAGCAGATAGAGAATAACCAATATGTAAGCATACTCAAAACACTAGGCAGCGCTCTTTTTAGGACAAACCTTTGTATGACTGGTTGAACACTTCTCACTTATTTGTGTTCTACAGAAAGATACCAGATTTATATGTATAAAATTACACATCCCAACAGTGGCGACCCTAGTGGGATATACATAGAAAAGCCAAAATTCAGCTAAGGACAGACATAATGGGTAATTATAATTCAAAGATTGGAATGACAATATACGGTTGAAGATGTAATACCTCATGTACGAGTAATTGCATTGTTTTCCTGCATCCTAAAAACTGTCGGTACAAAAAAGCGGGACGGACAACAACGACACAAGACGACTAAATTGACCCCTTCATGTCACCCCACACTACATGAGCAGGCGATGCAAATAAGTGACAAGTTACATGTATTAATAATACGACAATAAATGAGAACAGTAACACGGTTATAGTTTATGTTTTTATTTAAATTCTGGAGAGATGAGGGACGAATTATATATTTATTCAACAAAATGAAATAATATGGAGTAAATGTACATTAGACAAAGCCACTACAAAGCAATGGAACAACACTTTAAATGTTGTTCTTCATCTTGAAATCACCATGAGGCCTTCAACAATCAGATTTGCTCATAATACAGTATATCAGGAAGCTTCCAATTGTAGATTGCTAAACAACGCAGAATTAAACTACTTCTTGCAACTAGATTAAATTGTTGAAGCTTAGTCAAATGTAAAAGAAATAATACTATGATCTTGGTTCAAAGGTGACCCTGAAAGCCAATTCAGGTGCTTTACAGCAGTGTGGAAAGGCTGTTAATATACATTGCAGGGAAATATCTACTCTTTATGTCTTGTATGTAGCGTTGTTCTACAATAAGCAAAGAATTCCGCTCAAACCGGTACTAGGGCCCGTCTTGAACTTACTATGAGGTATGAACAAAGCTCATTGTTGAAAGCCTCATGGTGACTTCAAGATGAAGAACAACAATAAAAGCCTTGTTCCTTTGCTTGTTTTTACCATGTATTTGTAGAGACATTTACTCCATATTGTTTTAATCACCATTGTAGTATCCAGTAGACGGAGTCATGAGCACAAACCAAGGAGTGTCTATTGGAAATATTTATACATTTACAAAACCCAATCAAACTTTACAGGAAGTTAAAAAAGGATCAAACTTTAATAGCGTCGTAAGGCGACGCGGACATTAAGTTTAACCCGTGTCCATACTTTCTTATGTCTGAATGTAAGGCGACGCGGACATTAAGTTTTACCCGTGTCCATACTTTCTTATGTCTGTATGTAATTATTTCTAGAACATTTTCGTCAAAGATGTCTCAGGTGGTGCATGTAGGGATGATTTGATATATGGTTTGAAGCTTAAGTACCATGAATACGGAACATTTGAATGGTGTTCACTCCGGTAACAGATTTATTTTCATACGTAAAAAATCAATACATCAACACATTGAAAGGGAATCACTAATAGATGAACACTGTTGAGCTAAGGATGATTATATTAAATCGATTTGTAGCGCCTCAGGTTAATTTTATTTCGTCAATTAAAATTTAGTTAGAAATTGTCATATTGTAAAAATTATACATGTACTTCAATTTTATAAATAGTTGGTTTTTTATGTGGTATATATTTATTTCAATAGGTTTAGAATTCTACTAGATAAAGTTTTCCTTCTTACTGGTATCCGAGGCGATCGTTTCTGTCTTTCTATCTCGAAAGTCCCGTATTGTTCTGTGCCAACTCTTTCCATCATTTGGATTTGACATACCAGGTTTTGACTCTACCCTGGATTGACTCACTAATAATGTGACGGGTGCCACTAATATAGCAGGACATGCTTACCCTTCCGGAGCACCTGATTTCACTCCCGGTTTTCATGGGAGTTCACAGTTCTTAATGTCGTCCTTTTTATTTCCGTGCATTGTGGCTGTCTCACGTCCTTGTTTTGTCTTTGTTTTTCTCTGTTGCCGTTTTTGCCATGTCTTTGGACTTCGATTTTTGTAATCATCACTTCCCTTGTTCCTTCGGTATTCTACTGCCGTTGTTCCATCACCAATGATGATTTCTACCGTGTCTCCACTGTTCAAGTCCGGAATTGTTCTACTAATGGGGATAACTCTGATTATGGTGGTTGCATCTGTGTCTCATAGACACTAACGTTTCGGTCCTTCTTGTCGGGTATTAATATTGCTAGAACATGTAGTTTTAATTAAAGTGCATTTCGAAACATCTGTTCATTTTGTAACATAGAATTTGAATATGTAAAGCATTTTATTTATTGATTAAATTGAAGAAGTGGGTCTTTATACTGCATAAAGAGTGGCGTCTCTCCACACAGTTTGGCTACATGTACAATGGTTTGCCGTTAGGCTTTCCGTATTATGACCTAACTTCCCCACGTAGACAGGGTATTCCCCTATCCACAACCTGGGTACGCGCCTGCAGCACTGTAGTCGGAGCCCCTGAAAATCGATTCAGGTGCCGGGTTTTCTTCAAAGATTTAATATGAGGAGATGCATAACAGAGTTAATGGATCATATCTTAAATCGTGACCTTGAACGCCATCTTATCACAATAAGCGTTTGAGGAAGCATTAGAATTAACAATTATAGTAAATTAATCTGGGTTTTAGCAATATTAAGGACATTCCAAAATCATTTTATCCTAACTATCTATTTGATTATATGTGTTGTCAAACTTTTGGATTGCGCTTAATTTTTACATAGCATACGAAACTGTCAACAAATGTTTTTTGACAAGTTATTTGACAGACGTGACTTTGCTTTTATGCAATAAAATAAGTTCAATTCAATAATATCGTCGTAAGGCGACGGGGACATTAAGTTTTACCCGTGTTCATACTTTCTTATGTCTGTATGTACTTATTTCCAGAACATTTGCGTTAAAGATGTCTCAGCTGTTGCATGTAGGAATGATTTGATATAAGTGCCATGAAAACGGGACTTTTGAATCGTGTTCAATCCGATAACATTTTTTATACGTAAAAAATCAATACATTTAAAAGGAATCACTAATTAATGAACACTGTTGAGCTAAGGATGATTTATATTAAATCAATTTGTAGCGCTTCAGGTTAATTTTTCTTTCGTGAATTAAAATTTAGTAAAAAAATTATCATATTGTAAAAATTATAAATGCACTTCAATTCTTTAAATAGTTTGTTTTTTATGTGGTATATATTTATTTCAATAGGTTTAGAAATCCAGTTTTCCTTCTAACTTGCATCCAAGGCGATCGTTTCTGTCTTCCGATCTCGAAAGTCCCGTATTGTTCTGTGCCACCTCTTTCCGTGTTATTTGCTGGTTTGTTGAACAAATTATATTAACATTTTCTTTGAAGATTTATCGTCTCGTATTTGTCGGAATGATTTGGTATTTTGTTTGAAGTTAAAGGATAATGAGCTCTACTTTGCTTCCCTTTTTAATGTTTTTTACTCAGTGACTTCCTGCCTCCGATTCGTTGATTTTACGCATCCGCTGTACGTCCGAAAATTTTTTTCAAGGACTTCTCTGCTTTTGTATGCAGTAATGACTTGATATTTCACCAAAAACGTATGGTGATCCCCTGTTCAAGTCTTTCTATATGGGGATAACTCTGATTATGATAATTGCATCCGTTTCTCATAGTCCTTCTTGTCGGGTATTCATATTGTTTAATTAAATGGTGAATAAAAGGATATGGAGTAAATGCACATGAGACAAAGTCTCTACAAATACATGGTAAAAACAAGCAAAGAAATAACGCTTTTATTGTTGTTCTTTACCTTGAAGTCACCATGAGGCCTTCAACAATGAGCTTTGCTTTAAAGTACATTTCGAAACATTTGTTCATTTTGTAACATAGAATTTGAATATGTAAAGCATTTTATTTATTGATTAAAATTTGAATTATTCACAAAGGTCATTTTGATAGCCAATTATTGATTTAAACCCCTTTATTCTATTATATACGGAGGAGTTACTCACCAAAGGAATAGAGTTTGCTTCACTGAAGACATATATGGAACTGTTTCTTTAACTTGTAGTGGATCCTGGTGTTGAATCACTTATTTGACAAATCTTTTTACATCTTATGTAGTTGAAGGACTCACAAATTGCCATTCGTGAGCAAAGTTCTGCACACACAGGCCAAGCTGGCAACGAAACCTCGTACACAATTTGATCTACAAAAAGTTTGTTTCTTGGCCTATCCATTTGCATTATCTCTCCAAAAGCAACAAGAATAAAGTGCCATTTTATAATCGCAATTCTTATAAAAATATTTGTCATTTTTGCTACATTAAATGTGATTTTCCCCGTGAGATGTAGTATTGTGCCAGTGGATAGTTCAGTAGTTAACGTACTTTGAAATGTGCACACAAGTATACAAAGGTTAGCATGAAACATTCCATTAATTTTGTACCTTCAATATCATGTTTATAAAAATCTTTAAAAAATGTGAGGGTTACTTTTTTAGAATATTGTTGTCATTTTCTGATGGAATTTAATAAAACAGGATTTTTTTAACAATTTTTGTAACGTTTGGCTGTACCAATTATATTTTGTTTACGTATTCGAAGCATCAATAAAACCTACTATCAATATGAATAAATAATGTAAATTAAACGTTTCGGAAGTGAAGTGTATTAAGGGGGATGCAACATTTTTCTGTAACTGAGACAAAAAATTGTCTGACAAAAAATCAAATTGTTTAAATACGGATTTTCCTTACTGGTCTCTTCCTTTGATCGATTCTGACTTTTGTTGTCACTTTCATTTGTTATTACCCCCATTTTACATAGAACGTAAACAAATAAAGGGACATGGAGTAAATGTACATGGGACAAAATCCCTATCAATATATTGTAAAATCAAACAAAAAGCAAACACTCTTACCTCATAGTAAGTATAAGACGGCCCCTAGCACCGGTTTAAGCGGAATTCACTTGCTAAATGTTGAACAACGCTACATCCATCCCATGTTTTTACATTATTCTCACAAGTTAATTTCTGACACAATTCTGTAAAAAGGTCAATCCATATTCAATACAAGAGGTCATCTAACGAAAGTTTGCAGCATTTTTATGTTCTAAAGAAAAAAAAAATATCAATCAAAGATCCCTCCACCCTGCATGAACATAACCTGGACTCAAAGACTGAAAAAGGCCACTTTTCTTGTACACCACTTCTAATTCTGATATTTTTGTTTTCACATACCCAAATTTTCTATAGATGGATGGGGTATACAACTTTTTGGTATCAGATGAAAGCTAGATTTTATCCTTTTCAATGAATAAATATTTGTGCAATTTATGACTTTTTATAGTCTGTGGATACAAAAATATAGCCTTCCCTTGAAAAAGTGTAAAAATTACGATACCTTTTTGACAAAAAACTTTTATGGCTTACTTAATAACTGTGATACCATGTTGAAGAATTGTTTCATGTAAGCCCATAT
>MJUU01058455.1:3056-17584 GCA_002080025.1 Modiolus philippinarum | reverse complement strand
CTTAAATTGTTTATTTAGTTTAGAAAAAACATTTTCATCAACTGGATTTCAAAAATATTTATTCCAATTTTGGTTAATTTCCTGAAAGTCTCAAAGACCACTTATTTTTTGGAATTCTACTTAGCAACCATATATCCTAGAATTCTTTTAGTAACAATAATGACTATCAATAGGTAGATTTCAAAGATAATGAAAAAAATTATGCCAAGGGTGTATAACAACTGTTTTCTGTGTCAAACAGGGAGTGCGGGGATAGCTGTCGTTTCCGACAACATCTAGTTTACAAATGAAATGATAACAAAAAAGTTTTCGATTTTTTTCCAAAATTGCGTAATAAGAGATATATAAATTCAATCTCTGAAAATAAAAATTGACATGCGTATTAGGCCGCCTTGTTTGACCTGAATGGATAAACTTGCAGAACTTAGAGTGTTTTTTCATATATTTAGCTGTAGAATATTTTACGTTGAATGCACGGTTGACGTTAAAAATTGGGAGAAAAAGGGGCAAATCTCTAAAAATTTTAAAACAAAATAGATTTTGATTTTTAGCAATGAATTCTTAATGAAAGCTACATGTATACTATATACCTCACGCAAAGCGGGGGTGTAAGTATTGCATATGCTTAACAATAATATTTATTATAACTCATTTCCTTTCCAAGCTATGAGGAGACAAATGGAGTAAAAAAATTGCAAATGTGCATGCCTAAAAATTTTTATTAAGGGGTCAAACACGGCAAAAAGTGCACAGTTCGGTGCAATAAAATTTTTATTTCTAGTTTGATTTCAATAGTATTTATAGTCTTTGGATTCCTTTTGATGTAAGTTTTCAGTTAATTGGGCGTCAACATATTTTGTGTAACTTTTTTCGTTTCCTAGCTATCCATAGTTTGGGTCCAGCTAATTACTCTGTCATGCTCTTAATTTTGTCCATCTAATTATTGTGTCAAGCTCTTCACTGTGTCTACATTCACATTCAATTAAACTTGTTCAAATTTTAGTGGTCGACATGCAGCAGTCGTATCATGCTGCCCTTGGCGTAGCCCTTTATTAGCTATATACCAGATATAAAAGTATTTCCTCCAGTATTCGCCTTGAAATATGTCATGAAAATTTTTCTTCATTCTTCATCTATTTATAACCACTTGGCCGATGCTTCTGTTGTTGGACTGATAGTCCCGGAGAATATTTATTTACCCGGCCCGAAAACTGATTTTATTTGGAAACTTCAAAATTAAGGAGTACCTCCCTCCTGCATAGCATATAGCTCTGTCCTTAGCTGATTTTGGCTTTCCTTTTAAGGTCCTATTGGTAATCTGTTCTCTATCAGCTTTTACAAATTTTTCGGGTTAAAGATTTCCAAATGTTTTGATTTGATCTGCACTGAAGAGACATTATTTGTCGAAATGTGCATATGCATGAAATATTTACACTCTAAGTTCGGTATTTTCTGACTTTTTTCAAATGAATACGGGTAGATATATTTTTCAATGGGGGATACGGATCGCAACAAGTCGTAATGCAAAAGTCGTGTACAAGATATGAATACTTCGACAAACGAAGTACAAAGAACAAATGTACAAAAGTTGGGGAATAACATGTGCTCTGGGCTACAACCTATTTTGAAAGTGGGGATCCGGGTTCAAACACAAGCGCTCCGGTCTCCAACACTAGGGCTTTGGGATTCTACACCAGGGCTAGGACTCCACTCACAAGGCTCTTGGATCTACTTAAAGTTATTACTGGGCTTCAGATTCCACAAACATGGGCTGCGAGGTTTTTGTAGAGCTCTTATTACCCCAACAAAACCAGAAAAAGGGAAAAACTGAAATAAAAAACACGTAAATGCAGACCACATGACAAAGACAAAGAAGTAAGAGAAAATCAACCAAAACGGTTTAAAACTAACACTCTTGCATGAATCCCCACATGTGCTCCGAGAGAGTAGCATAATATGCTCCACGCATGCCACCCGTTGCATTTAACAAGCACAAGTAATGTGGTGAAAGATGTGTAGGTTAGTGGATTTAGAAATGTCCTTTTCTAACTCTTAGACCAAGCCAATTAAAATGTCTGGCACATGTTACTTTTCTAACACTGAACTCTATAGGTCCTTTTATTCTTATCTGATTTGGCGGACCGCAACTATCAAAAAATCAGCACAAGGACTATAAGAGCTACGGTTCCGCAGCTAACACTGAATAAGTTTGAAAAAAACATTTATTAATCTCTTAGTATACAGGTAATAACAAGGGAAAATTGTGTCACAAACATCTCTGACAAAGACATAACTTAAAAAGACAAAAAAAGAAAACAAACAAACAAACAAAAAAAAAATTAAAAAAAAATAAAACAAATAAAAAAGCGGTGACAAATGTGAACCCCACTTAAAGTAAAGTGTCATCAGGTTTTTCTCACTGAAATATAATGCTGTCGACATATCCATATAATTATGTAAGCCGCAGTACAGCTCCTTTAATAGCAGAAACAATCATCCGTGAAATTTTAAAATCGTTTCAACGATTTAAAAAAGTCGTACAGAAAATATTTAAATTTGTGCAAACGATTTTTTAAAATAAAATCGTGTTAACGATTAATTTTAAAAACTTGCAAACAACGATTTCAAAATGATACTTTTTCAAAAATCGTTCAAACGATTTTTAGATCAAAAACGATTTTTAAGTTGAAAGACTATTTTTAAATCTTGCAAACGAATTAAAAATGGTAAAAACGATTTTTAAAATCGTTTTACAGATTTTATAATCATACAAACGAAAATAAATTTAATATTAGAATTTTTTTAGCGAAACGTTATGATATGCTAATAATTTCATAAAGGAAATACATATAATCTTATTCAAACAATTCAATTTTGTTAAAATTACAATTTAATGAGGATTAAAATGCATCTTCTGTCCTTTTCACAACTATATTACAATTCAGTTACGGTCATCTGTTAATTCAGTTACGGACATCAGATATAAATATCACTGGACAGTTACGGCCATCTTATCAAAATTTTTATAGTTACGGCTTCGTATTCATATTCTGGGCATAAGTTTTCATTTCTTCATATAAAGTTTGTCTTTAACCATTGATAAAACGCCATTTTAATTCCAAAACTCCTACAGAAGCTATAAAATAAAATCCAAGCCAATTCCTTTTCCGGCATCTTGGGATGACCGTAACTGCAGTTACGGTCATCAGCTTTACCCCAGTGTCAAATGGAGGGTGAATTGAACATAGGAAGAGGATTCTAAAAAAATGTAACACAAACAGTTGTAACTCTGGTAATATTAAATAAAAATCTATTGATTCAGGGGACAATGAAACTCAAACATTTTCATTTATAGCAAATTACTTCTTGTATGCTTTGTTTGTTTTAGTGACATTATATATATACTGGTAGCTCATATCTTCGTGGTACGTAGCTACGTAGTAACCGTGACGTGACAGTTAAAAATTTGGTTGAAATGAACGTGAATACCACGAAGAAGTGGAACCCACGGAGAAGTGAGACGGGAGTATATATATATATATATATATATATATATATATATATATATATATAGATTCGAGTTGCACTGACGAGATGTAAATTCGCCTTATCTGCAACAGTGAAATTAAAATGTAGTGTTGCGTGTCACTCAAATTGTAATGGTCAAATTCCTCAGTGGAAAGATGTTCTCGATAATATCATATCCTGAAACTTTAACTCGGTTGGTCTTTGATTTCAGACTACCCATAAACTGGTTTAACCCTACTGCTGGCTTTTGAAAGTGTCGGTAATAAGTCCGGCTGTCAAGAGTTCCTATCGTTGTTAACGTTTGTCTTATTTGTGTTTTTCCTATGCAGTTCCCTGGCAGATCTAAATTTTGATAAAACAAAAATAAAAATGCCACTTTTTGAAATCATGAAAGTGCATCCCTATGAGATATAGTCTTAAGCACAAGAAATGTATATATACTACTCAACAAAAGAAACGTCCACTCACGTGTTTTGTGTGGTATAATTTAAAATAAAATGATTATTTATGTTCTCTTTAACCTATTATAATCCTAGGCAATACTCGATTCTAATTTTACCCTTGAAAAGAACACTTCCAGTCAAAATTAGGAGTACTTTCGGTTGAAAGGATGGACACATTAATGAGCATGTGCAGAAAGTCGAAAGGATATTTTTGTCAATCAAGACCAACATTGACACATTGAATGATTACAAACATTTGGCAATTTCGAAATAATCGATACTTCAACGAATATTCGAAAACGAGGCTCCCACTTACACTGAATAAGATCTGGCATTTTTTATATTTGGAGTATTTGTTGCAGTGTTACCTAAGATTAAGTGACAAGAGACTTTAATTTGCTTAAAAACCATCACTGAGTTATCCGAAATGCATTGAATACAACAAATTTCGGATTACGTATTGAGTAATGACGTCAAACTGAAAAACGTCAAAATTCTAGAATTCGTCCTTGACCTTATTTTTCTATGGAAATTTTGGTGCTTTCGGATAGGTTACCAATAATGTATTGATTTTATCAACAAATGATGAACATTCAATTCCGATCGCCTTTGACCTAATGTTTAACTCCGCAAATTTTTTTACCACTATTTCGAAAAATGTTTCTCATTAGCACCGACTAAAATTTTTCATAACAAAATATGCACGGAACGAAAAAAAATGCTTTTTCTGCAAAGTGTACAACAATGATTTTAGTTCTATAACGCCTTTAACAAAATATATTGAGGATCATAGGAGGTGGACGTTTCTTTTGTTGATTAGTATAGATTATACACACTGTTTGTTTATAAAAAAAGGTTTGCATATCCCTTCTTAGAGGCTTACCTTTATCAGCATTTTTGTTGCTTTTTATAAGATGTGTCCATTTAATATCTTTAAGATGTTTTTACTTATATGCTGATATGTTCATGAAACGTGTCTTATTTACATTTGTTTTAATGCTTCTAATAATTTTAAGCAATGATGTAGAAAAAAACCCTGGACCCATGACTAAGTTTAATAATTTCTCAATTTTTCATTTAAACGCCAGGAGTGTTCGGAACAAGCTGGGCTATATTGAAAGAGTTTCATGTGAAGCCGACATTATTTGTATTACTGAAACACATCTTGACATATCTGTTCACAATGATGATATTGAAATTGAAGGCTATTCAAGTTGTCCTTTTAGAAATGACCGCAATAGATCAGGGGGTGGGGTTATGGTCTATGTAAAAAATAATATTCATGCTATCCAGAGAAAAGACTTGGATTTAGGAAGTGAAACAATATGGCTTGAGTTGAATTTCCAAGCATACAAATTAATATTATGTACACTATATAGACAGAAAAATGATAATAGCCCTTTTTGGTCTTGTTTCCAAATTTCCATTGAAAAGGCTCTTGATATCTCGCCATTCTTAGTCATTACAGGTGATGTAAATGTTGATTTTTTAAATTAAGAGAACAGCAATCTGTTTGATATTATGCATCTATATGCGTTAAGAAATGTTATTAATGAGCCTACTAGACAATGTGACACTCGACAATCACTACTTGATCCTGTTATTTTGTCAAATGATTGTACCTACAATATTGCACACGTACTCAATATTGACAGAGAAATTAGTGATCATGACGCTATAATCATTTACTTAAATATCCCATTTAATAATAATGTTGCCTTTAAAAGAGAAATATGGGATTATAAAAAGGCTGATTTTGAAAAATGTAATCAACTAATCGACAATTTCGATTGATCTGTTGTATTAAACGATGACTTTGATATTGACGAAAATTGTGAAAATTTTACAAATAGTTTTTTATGTCTAATTGGTGAATGTGTCCCTAAAAAGACCGTAACTATTAGACCAAAAGACAAAATTTGGTTTAACTCGGAATTGCGTTTAGAAATTAGAAAGAGAGAACGTCTGCGTAAACGGGCGCGACAGACTGAAAATCCAATTCACATTTTAAATTATGAAAAGCAACGAAATCATGTGAATAACATGAAAAAATATGCAAAAGAAAATTTTTTCATGAACATAAATAATTTGCTTGACGAAATGTCTGTAAATAAACCAAAATCGTATTGGTCATTTATAAAAAAAGCTTATCAAGCAAAGTGGAACAAGTTCATCTATTTCAGTTTTGCAAGATCGACGTGGCGATTTTATCAGTGACGATTTTAATAAGGCGTGTTTACTTTATGATTATTTTTGTTCAATCTCTTCAATTAATGATAGAGATAAAGACATTCCCGATTTCCCCCCCCCTCTCGAACTAATAACGTAAAAAATATTTTCAACATGACTCCAAGTCAAGTACGTGATATTTTACAAGTTCTTGTTTTGGGTAAAGCTTCATGTTTTGATAACGTTAGCCATCATATGTTGAAAAAACACATGTAATACTAGATGTTATCCATTATCATTGCTGTTTAATTTGTCTTTAAAGTCTTCACATTTCCCTTCTAAGTGGAAAGGAGCAAATGTCATGGCCCTGTTTAAAAAAGACGATAAAACAATGTTTCCAATCATAGACCTATTTCATTGTTGTCATCTGTAGGAAAAGTTTTCGAAAGATTAGTATTCAAAGAAGTTTATAATTTTATTTACTCTGAGGGCTTATTATATAGATATCAGTCCGGATTCATTCCTGGACACTCTACTGTACATCAGTTAATAGAAATATATTATAAAATTTGTCTATCCTTGGATAATCATGAAACTAGTTGCTTAATATTTTGCGACATCTCAAAAGCGTTTGATAGGGTATGGCACAAAGGTCTTTTAGTTAAATTGAAATCATATGGCATCAATGGTAAACTTCTCAAGTGTTTGAAAGTTATATATCTGGCAGAAAACAAAAAGTATCTCTAAACAACTGTACTTCCCCGTCAAAGGAAGTAACAGCAGGCGTACCTCAAGGGTCAGTTTGGGGACCTCTGCTTTTCTTAATATATGTAAATGATATAGCAGATAATCTTATTTCATTATCGCGATTATTTTCAGATGATACTTCTCTGTTTTACTCGAGTCAAAATACTCAATTCGTACAAAACGTTTTGAACGACGACCTTGAAAAAATAAATGTTTGGTCAAAGGAGTGGTTAGTATCCTTTAACAAAACAAAACTAAAGCCATGGTATTATCAAATCAAAGAAATCCCCCTTTTATTGACATAATATTTAATAATGAAGATGTTGATATTGTTACATCGCATAAGCATCTTGGAGTTACTTTCGATTCTGATGGAAAATTTCATACATATATCAGTGGAATCCTCCAGTTAGTTGGAAAGAAACTATCTGTGCTACGCAAATTTAAATTTACATTGAACAGAGATACATTAAATAAAATTTATCTAACATTTATTAGACCAACAATGGAATACGCTTGTGAACTTTGGGATGGTTGTGGGGTCGTATACGCTGAAAAACCTGAAAAAATGCAGCTTGAAGCCGCTCGAATAGTCACTGGCTTGCCAATGTTTGCTAGTCGCTTTATTTTGAAACGGGTTGGGAATTACTTTCTGATAGAAGACGAAAAGGGAAACTTAACTTGTTTTACTTAATTGATAACGACAAAGCTCCCTCATATCTATGTGATCTTTTACCTCCAAGGGTAGGAGAAATAACAAATTACAATTTAAGAAATAATATGAACTATACAGTCCCTGATTCTCGATTAGAAATAACAAGGAATTCACTTTTTCCCTCAACTATCCCTGAATGGAATTCTTTAAACATAAATGTAAGTCTCTCACCTAGTATAAGTATCTTTAAAAATTGTTTCACTAAATATCTTTACAAATTGCCAACCTATTTCAAATTTGGCGAAAGGAAAACTAATATTATTCACACAAGGATTCGCCATATGTGTAGTCAATTAGGATCTGATATGTACAGGGTAAATTTGATATTTAAACCTTCTTGTTCCTGTGGAAATCCATTTGAAAATGCCATACACTATTTTTTTTGAATGTCCTAAATTTAGTGACGCTCGCCATGACCTTTTTTCGAGCTTACGGTTATTTAATGTTTCTTTAGAACTTCTTTTAGCAGGTGACGAATCTTTGACATATAATGAAAATTGTACTATTTTTTCCTATGTTCACATATACATAAGAAGAACTCAAAGATTTTGATTTTTTTATACATGTACCGTGATACACTTTATGAGATTTTCTCAATATGTACACTCTTTAACTCTAATAGTTTTATTTGCATTTGTTGACTTAGTTTTTTTTTACATATTGAAATGTTTATTTAATCTATGTCGCCATTAATATTTCTGTTTATATGTGATGGGGTGATTTTAAGATATCTTGTATATTTATTAGTTAGTATTTATTTAATTTTCTGTTTTAGTATTTCATGTTTGAGTATGAATGTATATGCGGTAGTGTTGAGTTTCCCTGCATAGGACCTCTCTTCTTTGACCTTTAATTTTCTATACGTCTTTACTATCTTTCTATACGTCTTTACTATCTTTCTTCTGATTGGCTTATACTTCTTTAACTCTTGGTTTTGATTGGTTCACGGTAGATACCCGCCATGTACGATTTCGGGACGAATTTGTAAAAAATGTAGGTGTGATATTGTTATGTAAATTAATACAGATATGATTGTATTAAATAGGTTTAATTTAGATAATATTTAATACCTGTATTTATTATACTGTGATTATTACATCATTGGGATTTTAAGAGAGTATCTGTATACGAGTTATTTCCCTTGTTCCACAAAACATTGGATTGTATAACAGTATCTAAGATATGGATTATAGATAGGCAATGCACATGAATACATATAGATACACATAGAAATGATATGGAGTTTATTATACTACACCTGTAAACAAAATAGTACTAATTATATAGTGTTGATATAGATAGACATTAAACACAATGTTTATTGATATATATTGTAAACTTGTTTTATTATTGCTACACCAGTATTATAGAACTAATGTGATACATGAATGTTATTTTTATATATTATTGTTATATTAATAGGGTTTTCTACATACTGTAATAAAGACGGAACTCTAGCTGGACTTGGTTATTTTAGAGCCCAGTAAGCCCGCTACATATATTTATATGTATCGGGAGAGGACTTTTCATAATGTTTTGTAACTTTTGTCCAATCCCTTTCCCAAATTTGTTTTTGCGAATAAAATATGTTTAATGTAATGTATACATCAAGCGCACGGGGAATCTTTTTACGGAGTCCACACAGGGAAAGACAAAATAACCAATGAAGGGATAAAATGTAAATGGAGTAAATGAACATGAGACAATTCTTCACAGCAATGAAACAACGCATTCATTGTTGTTATTTTCAATTCTTCATGAGACCTTCAACAATGAGCTTTGCTCATACCTCATAGTAAGTTCAATACAAACGCCTAGCACCTGTTTGCGCGGAATTCATTGCTTATTATCTAGAAACGCTACATCAACATTTAGATTATTCATGAATGCTGGGTTGTTAACAAACATAAAATAAACTGGCAAAGCGTTCTTACATATGCTGTCATCCATTTCCCGACAAAAAGACTGACAGAAGACAATAACAAAACCTGATGGTGCATTACATAATAACCCGCCACGTTTCACAAAATTTCTAAGTTAAAAGGGGCATAACACCCTTGAACTATGTGTACCGCTGAACCCAATATTACACTTGGCCTATGTTTTTCTGGTAAACAATTTACATACCAAATTTGAAACAGTATGTTATTTCATTCACAGGTAATGAGTATTGAAAAACTAAAATTCGGAAAATTTCAAAGTTTCAAGGGGAATAACTCAAGAATCCCTTGGACCTCTGACCCAAAATTCGAACTTGACTTGGGTTTTGTGGTAAACAAGTTACATACCAAGTTTGAAGACTTTGTGATATTTTGTTCACAAGTTATCAGTCGGAAACCCTAAAATTCGCAAAATTTCAAAGTTTCAAGGGGCATAACTCCAGAACCCCTTACACCTCTGAAACCAAAATCGAACAACTTGAACTGAGTTTGGTGGTAAACAAGTTACATACCAAGTTTGAGAAGGCGGATTTCTTGCCTCCATTGCTGTCCGTGTTTATGACGTCACAATACACAATCTGACGTTTTCAAACAGATGCAAGTTCAAAATTCAACTCGAAAGCAAAACAATACACATTTACGCGTCTGAATGGCACGATTTAGTTAAAACTGTTCTAAACCTTTATTTCTCTAATGATATGTCAAATTTAAACTGGTTTCGACCCGTTGGATAAATTTTCTTTATTCAACGTATGTTGAATAAAGCCCGGTGCTATTTCCCGCCAAATCTATTCGGAATACAATTCTCGGTGTTTATCATTGATCATAAGAGAAAAAGATTACACCACTTTATCCCGATTATTACCATATTTTATCCACTCTCGATAGTTAAATTTAATAATTTTAAAATGCTCGGCAAGCCTCGCAATTAAAATTTAAAATTTAACTATCTCTAGTGGATAAAATATGGTAATGAACGGGATCTTGTGGTGTAATCTATATTTTCTTCATAAACTAAGACGATCAATATTAAAAACAATGTTGTTTTTCATCCCATTTACTCATATTCCGATACCATTGCGCATGCGCGAAATATATGATTAATGAGTTTTATACTGTCATGTTAGAATATGGCGTTTCATATTATTTGACTCGAATACTGCTGATTATTCATTGAAACACGTATACAACATAACAGATAAGGATCATAACAAAATTAACGACAGTTGTGATACTGACTTTACAATGTGAACAAATGTACGCGCCTTAGGAAGACTGCATCAAAATTTACCTGTTGACCGTGCTCTGAACTCGTAAGCCAACAATACGAAAGAAAATTCTGTTCCTCTGTTGCTTGATTATCATCTGCACAATATATGCATTTACAACATCTCTTTAATGCGTTAACTGCAAATGATGTGGCAAACTTTACGTCCACCAAACATGCCACCGACTGGATGGCTGTTTTGCGGAGTTTGCGATCCGTTTGAAAAAATAGTAATTGCATAATCGGAAATCATTTTTGAATACCTTGATCACAGCTTTTGTGATATGCAGATACTTGTTCTAATGGTAACAGGCGGAGCTGTGAAGAAGAAGAGTAATTAAACTTCCTTAGAACTCTCCGACCATGAGGCTTGAATATAAGTGATGTACGGACTCAGAAAGTATTTATTTTTTAATATATTGTACTTCTATTTTTATTAACGCCCTCGTCTTGTACTTATACAATATTCACCCCCTCAAGCGAGATCAAGAAGGGCCCTAGCGTGCACTTAAGTGGTATTCTTGACAAAAATGTTGAGCAACATCGATCGCAGCTAAAATATGTCATTGAGGCAACACATTTCGGGATCGGTCAATGAGAAAAAGAGTAAACCGGGCAATGTCTGCCTACAAATATTTTTCATTAAGTAGCCCGACGAAAGACAAAATTAAGAACAAAAACAACAACGATAGACAACACGGGGCACATCGAAATAGATGTAGGCAAACTTTGGAGTGTTACTAAGGTTAAAAAGGGCAAAAACAGTCGTGTGTAAAGATTATAACATTTTAGTAAAAACATTAAAATATTGAACGGCCAAATTGAAAAAATATATGAATTAGTAAACGTATGAGAAATTCTCACGCCAACAAACACGCCATAATTGTAATATTATAAGAGTATACACCTCAAGCACGGGGAGACTTTCTACGGACTCCATGCAGCACGAGAGACAAACTCTGCAGCAAAAAGAAAAATATGAAAGGATATGGAGTGAATGTACATGTGACAAAAACGCACACGACACACAGAAAACTGCAGTTTATCAAGGACAGGTCTTTTACTCCTGTCGGTGTGTTCCCATTTCGCCTTAGCTGTGAATTTCAGGTAAAAAAAGGTAAAAAAGTACTAAGGCGAAATGGGAATTTACAATTTGTGAATTGTAAAAACATAATTATTAATTATGGCATGTTTTGATCACTGAATAAACATCATTAAGAATACACATGTATTTTTTCTTTAACTTTTTGTATATTTTCAAAGATTTTGTTACATTTACCTTGCATATTTCGTGCATAAAATCTAAAATATTTTTATTTTGAAAGTTAATAATAATATTTATTCCCCAAACATGATAGAAACTAAAATTATAACTAAATTATAGTCAACTTTAAAAAAAGTGTAGTTTTTTAATTGATTTTTGTTCTTAAACAAGAAAATCTACTATCATTTAAAATTAATTGTAAATATCCTTAAAATTGATTATAAAGCATTTCATATTATTCCATTTCCAAAATTTTAAAATATCATTAGAATAATTAATAAGGACTATTCACGCTACTCAAAGAGATATGTCAGCGTCACAATCAGAATTTTTCACCAACTGCAGTCAGCCTCGACTTTGAATGTGCATCACAAAACGCAACAACAGAGACCCCAGCAGCAGCAATCAAGGATTGCCTGTTCAGCTATGGAAGAAAACTGAAGAGTGTGGACTACAGAGAGACTACAAATACATACCCGATGTTAACCTACTAGTTCGTCGTGCAGCAGCTCTACCTCTATTACCACTCGACAAGGTTGAATACTACTTGCTACACACACTCGAGAATTCACCCAACCGGAATGACTGTACCAAACTCTCCGACTACTTTACAGAGACATGTATAGAAGGACGATTCCCATAAGCAACTTGGAACCACCAACAGACTGATGGATCCAGAACCAACAACCACCTAGAAGGCTGACACAACAAACTGAAGAAGAGAGTAAAGACACCACACCCTAGTATCTACAAGATCAACGAGATATTCCAGAAGGAGCAGGCAGCGAACGAGGTCAAGATGGTACAGTATGCAGCAGGTGGGAAAAGAAGATTACCAGAGAAGAAGTACCGTGACATAGAAGACCGTCTACATCGTTTGAAGAACGAACTAAACACAGGAGTGAAGAACTTTGTAGAGTATGGTGACACAGCATCATATATCCTGAAGCTCGACTAGTGACAAATAGAATAAATAGTGAAATGAACTTTGTGCTTATCCTCGTATTGTGATATTGTTTTTATTTTAATTATTCATTATTAACTACTATGGTGCTAATTATAGAACTATTATTATGCTAATAAATATGCTTATTAAAGAACTATTATTGTGCTAATAAATGTGCTTATTTGTGCTTCATAAATGTGCTTGTAAAAGAAATATATGTGCTCATATTAAAGAACTATTGTGCTTGCATATTTCATTGTTTTGTTTATTAAATATTTTGTATGCCTTTTTATTTGATCTTCTATTCTGATTTGAGTGTTATTTTCTTTATATGTATAATATTATGATTATGAATGAATTATAATGTATGCTTCTGTTGGAATTTTGTTATGTTACATACCATATAAAGTTATATAATAAAACATAGAAATTGTAATTTGAGTTACTTTGTGCCCATTTGAAACTGAAGAATACACAACTTAAAAGAGAACATGCCATTACACATGAAATTTACATTTATGTCAATTTTAATTAAAAAAACTTAAATCTTTAATGTTTATATTGTTGTATAAACACCAGTTTCTCTTGATTAGATGTTTACATAAGTTCCCATTTCGCCTTAGCTGACACAAATATGTACTAAGGCGAATGGGAATATTTTTTTATATAAAATTTCACAGCTAAGGCGAAATGGGAACAAGCCCAAGTAGCCCTCCTGTCTACATCTTGATGTCGCCTGAGGGTCTTCAACCACAGGTGAACAATATTCACCCCTCAAGAGAGATCAAGAGGCCCCAAGCGTGCACCTAAGCGGTAGTCTTGACAAAAATGTTGAGCAACATCGATCACAGCTTGAAAAGGGCAGAAATAGTCGTGTGTAAAGATTATAACATTTTAGTAAAAACAAACAAACACGCAACAAACACAAAATCTGTTTTCATGATATGTATAACCCCTTAAAAATACTGAGGCTTCAGTCCGTGTATTCACAGGGGATAAGCGGCTGTCCGTAACTGCAGTTACGGACAGCCCAAGATGGCTGACGCAGAAACTTGTCAGTTCAAATTTCTTTATTTTCTCTTAGTATGTCTCTCGGACGTGTTTCACGCTATTATGGTTATCTTCACATTTATAAACGAAGCAAATTCGAAGCGGGCGTCTTTCATAAATATTTAAGAATATGTTGAAATCATCGATTGAAAATTTAGGTGGGATGTCCGTAACTGCAACTTATTTTATCACCGGGATGTCCGTAACTGATGTGAAGGATGTCCGTAACTGTGTTTTAAAAACTTATTTGTTATGATACATGTGTTACAGATGTGAATATTAAGTCAATACAAACCCTAAAGAGGTAAGTTAAATTAGAGGTAACATTTAAAAATGAATTTCTGCATTTTTCACACTGTGTAAACAGTGTCCTCGATTAAATGTGCCTTCGTGTTTTTTGTTTTTTTTTGTGTTTTTGTTTTTTTTTTTGTAAGGGAAAAGTGATAAAGAACACGAAAG
>MJUU01058451.1:29772-45117 GCA_002080025.1 Modiolus philippinarum | reverse complement strand
AATTCCGATAACTTTGAGAAATCGACAAAATTAGGGGTCAAAAACGCGTAACCGGGGTCGCGACCCCAAAAAATTTTTTTGCATGACAAATCATCCTGAGGATGAAAGAAACATTTTCCCCCATTCAGAATTTTGATATCGGTTACGGTTTCTGAGTTTAACTGATGACAAGAAAAACGGCAGTCGGGGAGATAACTCTGTAATGAAAAAAGTTTTCGGTCGTGGCCCTCATTTTGAAATAGCATTTCGCTTATTGGTTTATTGTATAAAGTATTAAAATGATATGTCGCGAACTTTTTTTGGCAAAGTAAAAAAACAAACGGCGGAAAAAAAAAAAGAATAATAATAATAAACAGAAGAAATACAGAAAGGTCTTTCCGTCTGAAACGGGAAAGACCTTAATAATAATAATAAGAAACGGTGCAAAAACAATAAGTCGCCAAACTTTGTTTGGGCGACTTAATAATAAGAAACGGAGCAAAAACAATAAGTCGCCAAACTTCGTTTGGGCGACTTAATAAGAAACAGAGTAAAAACAATAAGTCTCCACAAACTTCGTTTGGGAGACTTAATTAACACAAACTGGGAATTTTAATATGTGGTACAGCATTTTTAAGGTTTGATAACTTTTGATAATTTGATACTGCTTTGCTATTATATATAAATTCGGCCTTCTTGATCTCGCATGATGGGGTGAATATTGTTCACCTCTGGTTGAAGACCCTCAAGCGACATCAAGATGTAGACAGGAATAAAAGCCCTGTCCTTGATCAACTGAAGTTTTCTGTGTATCATGTGGGTTTTTGTCACATGTACATTCACTCCATATCCTTTCATTTTTTTTCTATTCATTGGTCTGTCTTTTATATGGGAATCTATTGTCTCAAATTTATTTTCCTTTAGTCAGGTGGCTACATTTTTACGTTTAAGGGGGGGGGGGCATAATTTGTTAATTGAAATTTTGTTGTCGGATATTATTTGAATTGATTCATATGTTGGACATTTTCCTTTTTATTTTGATTGGTGAAGTACAGTTTTAATTGTATAATGTTGGAAATATTGGAGATCATTCACCAGCCCAGTAGTCAGTACTTCGGTGCTGACCAGGAAGCCGATTCCATTTGGAACCTTACGATATCTAATTTTTATAAATTTTGTTGAAAACTAAGGAGTATCTCCCTCATGCAAAGCTCTGTCCTTAGCTGCTTTTGGCTTTACATTTAGATCATATTTGGTAATTTGTTCTCTATCAGTTTTTAAACATCTTTGACTTAATGGTCTTCAAACGTTTAGATTATATCTGCACTGAAGAGAAATAAGTTGTCGAAATGCGCATATGCAGAATCAAAATTCACAGGAACTTCGGTATTTAGTTATTTATTCTGAAGACTAGCTTTCCAATATATGTGATGATATCTATATATAATAGTTTCTAGAAACATTAAAGGAACTTTAAACCCCGAGATAGTGTTTATCAGCAATACGAAACCCGATAACATTTTGTCGCCTAACTTGATGTTATCACCAGACAGCACTTTTACCTTTGTTATTAGACACTAAGATTTCTGATCTGATAATATGGTTAGTTTGACTTCAAAAATACTTGGTATTCAGTGCAATGGAAGCGTTAGTCTAAGGCATCTAAGTCATCTGTTAATACTGAGATTGATGAATGTATTGGTATTGTCAAATAACGTACAGCCAGATATAACGGACGGGAAAGTAGTGTCCATCTGAGTGGAGTATTTGAAAGGAGTATTTTAATCTATTAGAGGGAAGAAGCATGAGAGTTTAAAAAACGTTAGTCCACCCTAGACTAACAAAACTTAACATCCATTATGTCTTTGAAGGGAAAAAAGTTTGTCTGTCTTAGTAGGGGTCAGGTAAGGCATATGAAGATCGCCCGATATAAAACAGAATGCAGTTAAGCACCGATGCTTGTCTTCAATATAAGTTCCTTAAACTAGAAATATACCAGCATCATCTTTACTTTTGGTTGGTTAACTGTAACAGGCGTCGTACTGAATGGGACTACACTGAACACTCTGCTTGACCCAGGATCAACAGTTCCTTCCAACAGCGACTCAACCAAGAATATGTCACAATCTCATGGAGACAAAACACGAGAAATCATTTCTATCCACTCAGTACAGGCCATTTTCAACTCTAGCTTTCCCAGCTTCTACGTAGACAGTAGAGAAATAAATACTTACACTTTATCATCAGAGGAAAATACTCTTTATTCAGGGGCCGACTCCGACCTGCCTTTGGGTGTGGGGTTTTCTCACCGTTCATTGAAGATCTTCTGGTGGCTTTGATTTGTTATTACTCCCCTTTGGGTCGTTGTCTCTTTGACACATTCCCCGTTTCCCTTCTTTTTTCTATTGATGTTGACATGGCAACTGCACAATATACAGCCATTCGTAAAGGAGGCAGGGATAGAAATCTTTATCTACAAAAATATGGAATTCACTTTTCTCAATAAGTTTCGACACATGAACGTATAGAATAGCACACCTTACCATGACACCATCATCGATGAAGCCATCCAGGAGATAAAATCGGATTATGTCACCTATCTGTTATCATTTTTATTGGAATTGGGATGAACAATGATTGTGAACAGTGGTTTCAATAGTGTTGCAGTTGCATCAAAAAAAGTCTCCAACCAGTCATTGGTCATCGCACACAGTTTCCACTCTAGCTGGTCTGTATGGACTTCCTTACCCTTGATCAATCTACAGTACATCAGAACATCCTAGTGAAAACGAAGCATTTCAATTGATATGTCTTGGCAATTACAACGAGGAACCAGACGGACTTTTTGATGACTAATAATATCAAACATTACGATGTAAGCGCTTCTGGCGCATCTAAAGTTGAAGAACCGCAGACAGAATCACATGATGATGATGATGAACAACCTCAGACAGCAGTATCCCCACAATTCCCTTCTAGAAGACGGACGAAAGATAGTCTACCACCACCGTGGATCTCGATCTCGCTGTCAGTTGTCAAACCTGCCTTAGCGACCACCTCTATTAAGCAAAAACCTGTGTAATATGACCCAAATTTTAATATCCCTACATAGTGCTTTATTTGTAAATTGAACCTGTATTAAAAGACCTCCTGTCTTATGTGACTCTATTTTGAGGTTCCCTTGGAAGGTCACATAAGACAGGTTTGATTGTATGTTGATGATTTTTTTCCCATTAATAACACAATTTTGCTAAATAGATCCCCTAATATTTCCTCTGAAACTAGAGAAAATCGAAACGACATAAACTACTACATCTATATCTTTTTGGACTTGCATCTCCAATTCGTCGGAAAAGGTCATCCTAGTACTTAAATTTACGACAAAAGGACGACATTAATTTCAAAATTATCAGTTTCCCTAACATGGACAGTAATATTCATGCATGTAATTATAATTTTCAGCCATTGTGGGCGTTTCCTGTTATCCATTCTTTTACATTCTCCTTCTTACGGAGTGTAAGTTTTACAGTTGATTCGTTACGCGTTTTTCTTTAAACATAGTTATCTCCGTGACCGCCTTATTTATCAAGGCTACAAAAATAAAATTCCGTCTCATACGATCATTGAAAAAGTTCTTTAATAGATATCAGTCAATTGTGGAAAAAATTTGAAGTTTCGGTCCGAACTCTGATTCGAGAATCGTATTTTTTACTTAGCACTGGGATGAGCTTTTCTTTTAACTGTTTACGAACTTTCAAAAGCAATTGCTGTTGAGTTGCTACTGGACACTACCGTACGGAAGAGCACATTTTGCATGCCTTAAAACCGGTTAAACCCACCATTTCTTATGAACTGCATGTACCAAGTCAGGACCATTGCGGTCGACATTTTGTTCGGTGGCTTCCACTTGCTCTGTCCTCTTACCTCATGGACTTTGGCTCTTGACAATTATGTTCATTACTTTTGTTGTTACCATCCCCACCCTTAAAGAGAAATAATTTTGCAGATGTGCAGTAACTGGATTTATAGCAACTTATGTATTTAGTTATTTAAGTTGTATTGCAATACCATAATTTGTTCCTTATTTGAAACTTAAATGGAAATAAATACAAAAATGTAACTAAATTCGGAAGTTACTGTAAATATATATATATATATATATATAATTAGTTTCGACATCTTATGCTCATCAGTATAGATGTTACCATTTGAGATCAACGTTTTCGTACATCTCCTATCATATAATGGTAGTTATTTCAAATGAAGACTAGTTTACAAAATTTCTACAGCCTAATCGCTGCTTTATAATTTCACCTATTTATGATTGGTTAGAAATTAGAGTATTTACATCTTTTATTATATGCAATACAAAGCCTAACACACGTCATCTGTAAAACTTTGTTCTGATAGATAATATTTATAAAATAGAAAGTGAATTGCAGATTGGTATTGTCTTAATGTAAATTTATTCCACTGTCTGAGTAAATGATATTTGTCAGTCTCCTTACTTCATTAATCTTTTATAAGCTTTTTGTACCAATGTAGAAAGAGGAATATAGGTTACGGTCTTTCATTTGGATTAAACATTATTGTATTTATTTCTCCGGACAATTGAGATATAATTTCTACTTCTAGAAATAATTACTGCTATGTCTACCAATGACATTATCAACTTGGGGCTTAGTTAATTAAAAAGGAAACGTTGTATTATTGCATGATGCATTGGAAAATTTCATCGAGAGTTTTACGATTTAGTAGGAGAAATGAAATATATTTATTGAGATGCACGGATACAGTGATGAAAAATTCAGATAATTAACGATTTGCGAAGAAACATATCTGGATAAAATATTTGGACCTCAGCGTCGAGGCATTTCATTTTATTGCAATTTAGAAATAATTTTCTGAACACTTGTATACAGTGCTAAGTTTTCACTATTTAATAATAACAAGTTCTCTTGCCATCAACTTGATGTGTGTAATATGTTGAACCAATGAAATGATATGGAGTAAATGCAGGTAGGATATGTCTCTACGAATACATCTTGAAGTCATTATAAGGCATTTAACAATGAGCTTTGTTCATACCTCGTGGTAGGTTCAAGACGGCCTCTATCACCGGTTTGAGCGGAATTCATTGCTAGATGTTTAGCAATGCTACATCCATGAGCTTCGACATTATCAACTGGTAAAGTGTTTTTACAACTATTGACATCCGTTGCAAGGCAAAATGCCTAATAGAAGACGATCACAACATATAAACAAGGTACTCATGGAGTCAATTGCAAGAACAATTGACATTATAAAATAGTGAGATGTTAGCAATATAAACAGGTGATCAATATAACTTTTGAAATCACAAATAATAAAATGCCAAAATTTGAAGGTATGATAGTGTTTCAATATGAGGTATTTTGTCAAGAACAAATACAAGCAAAATATTATATAGAAATACATCTCTCTCACAAGGAATCTTTTTACTAACTCTACACTGCCAGAGAGACAAACTCCAGTAAATATATTGTAATTGCCTACTAGCTTTGGACAATAGTGCCTTTTCTGAGCAATACATGAAAGTAATTGTAAAAGCAATTCAATAGTATATTATGTTTGCATCCATGACCAGTAAATGCACGGATGTGTTGTTGTTTGACATTCATTAATACATTCCGCCCAAACCGGTGCTAGGGGCTTTCTCGAAATTAGTATGAGGTATGCGCAAACCTATTTTTGAAGACCTTATGGTGACTTCCTGATAAAGAACAACAATTATTGAACTTTGTTCTTTCATGTATTTGTAAAGACTTTGTCTCGTGCGCATTTACTCCATATCATTTAATTTTATAATAGCAATAATTTATACGTACTTTATGGAATGAACATGCCGTGTGATAAGTGTTTAATTCTGATAGTGTCAGTATCACCCTAGATTCAAGTATTTCCTTTAGTATTTTTCCCTTATTACTAGGCTACTTCGTCTTCAGTTCTACTTTCGAAGCCGTTCAAGCGCATTTATCAGGGACAGTAAAGTGTCACAGTCAAGTCGTATTATTTGTGCAAACATGCATTCACACGCACAAAGGCCCTACCTGGTTTAAATCTATTCTCATTTAAGAAATAGAAACATTGTTACGGTCTGTCAAATCGCGGCGACGACCGTAAAACTTCTGTAGTGACAATGACAAGTTGATGAGAATAATAACTTGTAATTATAGGAGTTTAAAATTTTCAAATCCCTTTCGCTTTATGAATGTTCATGCCATAACTATATAGTCCCTATACGCTTACGTCCTGTCTCGTCAAAATATGAAACACCTTTAATATGACGTCTATTTCATACAATCTGGATTGTGACAGACAATGAAGTGTCTGATACAAAATAAAAGTTAATCAATACAGACATTTAATCCTGATTCCATACCGTTCTTGTTTATTACAGAAGAACCTTGATCGAACAAGATTGGAATCAGTCTCCTACATTTATCCCCTGTAAAGAAACCATATTTTATGTAACACCCAGCTTTATTGGATTAGTCTACAGTTAATGTGACAATAAGATATTGAGAGACATACAGAGGTTTATACCATCGACACATATAATATTTCATCTCTTCAAGGTCTTCTATAATTCTATAGACAATCAAACAATTATTGGGATCAAGTGCATAAGCCCTCATGTAAAAGTTCTTCATCTTTTCATGAACTTATTCTTTGGTTTATTTCTTATCAGTACTAAATTCGGAAAGACCGTCTTGTAATTTTTCAGATCATATTTTTTTCGACCAACAAGCTGACCAAACACATACCATTTCGATACATCAGCAAACGAATGCCGAAGCAAAAAAGGAGTATATGAAGTTTGATCTTAAAAGTAAGATTGAGCTTAAAACACAACATTAAAAATCGCAGTAATTTGCTCAATTATGAAAAACCTGGCTAATGAATGAACTCAAAAACTGTAAAAGATAGCTGTTATACTGCAATACGAAAACATTCTTTTCTTCATGGCGTGTCAAGGAAACAGTTGATCCAAAACCGTGTTGTTTACTTCATTTCCTCTGAGAAATTTTACGTTTCATTTCTATTTAACGTTGAACTTTGAAAGTGGATAATTTTAGAGACAGTAAAAGAAAGGTGCTAAAATCTTATACTAAAAATGTTCAGTAATATGAGTCGCAGTTTTGTAATATTCAGATCAGAAATGATCAGAAGATTCTCTAAGCGAATTGATTTTTTATCGTACTTAACGGAAAGACTTATGGAGTATATACCATTTAACCTAGAGGTTACGCCATACCGCAATATGTCAAGGTCAGTTTTAATGACGACATTGACCTCTGAACTTGAATTTTGTTCGTTGATAAATTTATAGCCGATGTAATGGATAAGCATTCGTTATGATCGTTATGATAATATAGGTCGAACACACTTTTCCTTGTTTTATTTATTTATTTATTTATTTATTTTTGAGGGGGGGTACTCGTAAAAGATAATAAAATACAATAGGCTAGATCCGTCAATTTCATACATTGTATATTGACGATGTTCTTTCCATTCATTACTCTTCTTTTGCTGAATGGATCCCATCAATATATCCCCAGAGATGGATATAAAGAAAACAACAAAAAGCATGATCATCTCAGTACTAAAACTAATGACAAAGGGGACTTTTAATTTTAAAATTATCGATTTCCCTAACATGGACAGTAATAGTACAACTTCCTCGCAATGGAGGGTGAGATTTGGGGCGTCATAAAACCAGTTTGACATGGACAGTTATATTTCAACTTTTCCTGCTAACGGAGTGCATGTTTAATAATACACGAAAGTTGGCACAAATTATACACATAATTTTATTAGACAAGACTATCTTCGTCACCGCCTTACTAATCAATGCTTCAAAAAATTCCGTCTCAAACGATCATTAAAAAATTTCTTTGATAGATATCAGTTCTCAAGATTTTTTAAACTTAATACTCGGATGATCATTTCATTTTACTGTCTCTGACCATTCAATAGCAATTGATGTCGAGTTACTACTGGACACTAACCCAATGGAAGAGGAGGTTTGGCGCATCATAAAAGCGGTTTACCCAAAAATTTTTTGAAATGCCTGTACCTAGTCAGGACCATTGCGGTCTACAATTTTTCTGGTGCATTTCAACCTGCTTTGTCTTTTAGCCTCTTGAACTTTGGCTTTTGACAATTCTTTTCTTTAATTTAGTTGTTATCAAAATTACAAAGATTTTCCTCTTGAAAGAGTTATGTTTCAATAACGGTAAGTATTCCCAAAGAATAAGTCGTACAGACTTCGGGCCTCAAACATTAGAATCAGGTCGAGGGAGTTAATCTCCAAGGTAAATGATGATCTTGACCTTTGAACTCGTCGTTGTATTTATAGAAATCATTTTCGAGATATATAAATTAGAATAAAATCATTAGCTCTAAATTTTGCGACATAACAGAGTTGAATTTTTTACATCAACTAAAGTTATGGTTTTTATACAGCAATGTACTTCTTACTCCACGATAATACGAAGAAAACATACAATGTCATCAATACTATTGAACAGCTCTTGTAATATAAATTATCCTCTAATTCTCATTTGATCTATGATGAAAAAGGATAGTCAAGTACTTGTTACTCTATATCTATACGTTTTTGGGGTTCAGAATATTAACCTCACAGGATTCAGGATCAAAGTACTATAAGACGTAGTTAACGAACGTCTTAGATTTTAGAACAAAAAAGCTGATAAACGGTTGGGTTAAAGCACCAATTTTCGATTCAGAACTCATCATAGGTTAATTATTTTTATTTTCATGGGTGACTTGGATAAAAACAGGCCCTGAGGTATGTAAACAATGCAGCAAAGGATATATACACAATGTCATGACATCAAATAAAGGACCAACGTCCTTGACATAATATAACAGTTCGTAATTATATTGATTTATCCAATTACTCTCGATTGATTGTAAGTCAAAAATAACGGCAGAAAATTAATATTAAAAAACGGGGGAGGGGGCACTTAAAATATATATTGGTATGGATGAGATGACTGTAAAATTCAAACCAACTCTATTCATACATTTTGACAAGGTGAAAAAGGAAACCGTTTCATATACTTATGAAATTTTGTAACATATTCAATCTTGCATATTTGAAAATCAAATTGCGGTTATATATTGGATGTTGACAATTGCAACCTTATGATATGTCCAAAGTAGAAATGCAGACCTATAGATAATTATCTTCTGATCTTTATAAATGTAAAAAAAATGGATAACAGGAAACACCTACAATGGTTGAAAATTATAATTACATGCCACAATCTCATGAAAAAAACACGAATAAGACAAAAGACAAACGTAGACAACGATAGGAACTCGGGACAGCCGGACTTGGTACCACCGGCACTAGCAAAAGCCAGCGGTAGGGTTACACCGGTTTATGGGTACCTAAACCTCCCTTTATCTGTCTCGTTTCCCTACATTAATATATATTTCAGCCCTGAAAAAAAATACCTGTATCATTTGTGATGCTTTGGAAAATTGTATCAGATATATGGTTATACCCTCACTTTCCGGTGAATATGGAAAGGGAAAGTTTATAAAGTCTGAGGGATACGAATTAATGAGGAATTCTCTACAACATTTTGATCAATTCGAACAAATAAAAATCAAAGGATTATTTTGTCTGCAATGAACATTTTTGAAACCTCTAAAAAGAAACGTTAGAACGAAAACACTTAATCGACTTTTGATTAAAATGACAAAATATAAATGTCAGACATCGCTGGAACCCTCAATTCGCAAACAAAATACATTGCATTACACTTTTAAACTAACGTTCAGTGTTGCTGAACGATTTTAAAACCGATAAATGGTTTAAAGAATAACACAAATGGTGTTTGGTGAAAGAATATGTGAAAAAGCAACTAAAAAATAGCAGCACTATATTCTTGCCATAGCATTTTACCAGAGCCAATAAACCAAACTCTGGTATTTATTGTATCTTATCTTGGTTTGCTTGATTAAATTGATAATAAACTCGTGTCTGATTTTCATGGTTAATTTTTTTTCTCTTAACTCTATTGTAATGTACAAAGACTGCACACAGTTGGATAGTTTATGCCTGTCTAGCTTTATTAAGTTTGATTAGTAGTTAGAAATTTTACTTTCATATTCATCTCTTTGAAAATTGTAACGAGAAATCATTAAAAATCTATTCCATCCGTTGAGTGGGATAATAGGAAAGGAAAGGTTGATTGGTGTTGGAGTAATCGTTATATATATTTCTTGATGAAGAAGGTTTACTATCATTCTTTCAAATTTTGGCTTCTTAATTTTTTTGTAATTTATTATTTTTTTCTGACCACCTGTTTATGTGCCAACGTCTCATGATTTTGCTGACCCGAAAGCCGATTCTAATTGGAACCTTACAATATCTAAATTTTTGTAAATTTTGATGAAAACTAAGAAGTATCTCCCTCATGCAAAGCTCTGTCCTTAGCTGATTTTGGCACTACATGTAGATCATATTGGTTATTTGTTCTTTATCAGTTTTTAAACATCTTTGAGTTAATGGTCTTCCAAATGTTTAGATTTTACCTCCACTGAAGAGACATAAGTTGTCGAAATGCGCATATGCAGAATTAAAATTCACAGTTATTTTGGTATTTAGTCATTTATTATGCCAAGTTTCCTTATAATTGGCTGGATGAGTGCCCTATGGTTGTTTACATGTTGTGATCGTCTTCTACTAGTCTTTTGTCGGGCAATGGATGACAGCGACTGTAAGAACACAGAGCCAGTTAAGTTTATGTTTGTTGACGATCCCGCATCCATGGATCAAAGGAAAAAAGACATGGATGTAGGTTGCTCAGCAATTAGCGATGAATTCCGCTCAAACCGGTTCTAGGGGCATTCTTGAACTTGCTATGAGGTATGAGTAATGCTCATTGTTGAAGGCCTCATGATTACTTCAAGATGAAGAACAACAATAAAAGCGTTGTTGCATTGCTTGTTTTTACCATGTAAGAAATTTTGTCTCATTTGTATTTACTCCATATCCCTTCATTGTTAATTATTTATAACTACTAACTGGAAGAGCAATATATTTTTTCTGTGGTTTCCATTCGTAAATGACAAGCCGAAAGCAAAACAAATAAGATATAACTGTGTTCGTATAGCAAAATTTAAAAAAGTCTCCCAAACTTATTCCAAGACAGGTTTTAAGGGCAGTAGGAGACTCCACTTCAAAAAATGGAAAGGGATTCATTAGTTTCTTTACATTGCTGAAACACAAACGTAACTGGCACAGGTAGCATTATTTTTTTTTGCAAAATTTCAGGTTTCATACTTGCAACCTAATGTACCATTACCTTATTTCGTCCAGTTTTATATTTTCCTCCAAAAATATTGTGGCAGGGTTTCCCCTTATCATCTATGTAATATAGTTTTCACCAGAAAATATGATTTTCTCAACATTTCAATTCTTTTGGAATGGTTTCCATAGCAACCATAGTTATTTTGAATTTTCAATGGTGTAGAACTCGTTTTTTACATGATACACAACCTTCCTATGAGGTTTCATTGAACTGGTAATAACATTTTTGGATAAAGATCATGAAGTGAAACACATTCAACATGTCATTATCCAAGGTAGTTACCCTTTTTAGCCCAAAAATGTATATCCTTAAAGGCATATTCAATAGTTTCAGGTGAGAAAATATCGCAAACTATTTCAAGTTCAACCAAGGTGAACATGCTGCATTTATGTCTTCTGTGTACTTTCTAAAGATGTTTTAATTTTTCCATAATGATATTTAATCCTTTGTGTTCTTCGTCAATCACAGCTTGGTGTTTGTTTTAGGCTCTGTGGTTTCTGAAATGTATAACTTTTCAAGACATAATTACAGTAAAAGTCGTTTGTATTTTTATGCCGTTTTACTTTGTACAATATTATTATCAATCACGAACATCCACGCAAAAAGATAGAGAATATACGCATTAGTCTTATCTGTTATATTCAGCTTTATCCCTTGCCACTGAACAATATAGAGCTTCTAACACCCTTATATTGCTATTCAAGAGACAAATATGCATCAGAAATGAATTCTATTACCACAACAAACAAATAAATCATTGGATTAGACATATACATATTCGTTTCCGAAAAGGAAGGACAATTGCTTTTCATTGTGAATTCCACTGTTTGCTTTCATTTCTCGGACACTTCTGTATTTTGTTATTGAATGTCCTATTTTTTATTAAAAATTTCTTTGAACAAAAATTCACTTTCTACATAAAAAAGTTTTTCTTTCTATCCATTTTTTCTGATACTCGCTATGAAAGAGCTTATTATGACGGACAAGTTCTAATCTGAAGTGACTCAATGTAAGTTTCAGAGTTATACAGGACGAACTATCAGGAAAGTCGTGAAAACTAAATATGACAAATAATCAAACAGGCGAGATAGTACACCAATTTTGCATAGAAGTAACTGAGTAAGCAATGAAAGGATATGGAGTAAATGCACACGAGACAAAGTCTCTACGAATAGTAGGTAATTTAAGCAATTGAACAACGCTTTTATTCAACAATGAGCTTTGCTCATACCTCAGAGTAAGTCCAAGACGGCCCCTAGCACTGGTTAAATACTATTTCTAACGTGACGGGGGAGCATAGTAGTCGATGCATTTCTTTAGCCGTATGAAGATTTTACATTGGTTTATATAGAAACAATAATGACAACTAGTCCAGTTCTTACATTTCAGCTTCGCCTACGTAATTGATATTATTATTATGTCTTTTTAATAAAACAAGATACATCAGATACACTCTGGTGAACTTGGCGTTTTACACAGCACTTACTGATCGCTATACTCTGACAAACTGAGACGTGTGAAATTCTGAGCGATGACTAACTTTCTAGTTATGAAAAAAATCTTTGTAAGTAGCAATACCATTCTCAACAGCGTATGGAGTATACATGCACGCTAGGGGCCTTCTTGATCTCGCTTGAGGGGTTGAATATTGTTCACCTCTAGTTGAAGACCCTCAGGCAACATCAAGATGTCGACAGGAATAAAAGCCCTGTCCTTGATAAACTGGATTTTTTTATGTATCGTGTGCGTTTTTGTCACATGTACATTCACTCCATATCCTTTCATTTTTCCTATGAGTAAAAACAAAATTACCAGAGTTGCAAAAAGCCTAAATCTAAAGGGTAAAAAGACAATACAAACGTAATGATAAAATTATCTAAGGTGGTACGGGGGTCTAAAATTTTGTCAGATAGAATTTTCTCATATTTTCATGATTCACCCTTTGTTATAAGGGCATACGAAAAATAAAATAAAAGTAAGGGGTCACCGGCCATATAAGAATGAAATATGAAATGTAAAAATCTGCTATTTTGGTAGAAATAATAGGGAAAATTAGCGAATTCTAACAAAATTTTGACTTATTTCAGTTACATCAGATAGAATTTTTTAAAAATTGGTAAATTAATAGCTAATTTACTCATTTTTGAATAAATCGCGAAAAACACATTTTTTCCTATTATCTCTATACAAATTCTCTCCCCTTAATTGAACTGGAGTTAGCTGAAAGGTCCCGATATTCTGCATGGTTACGCAAGAAAAGTGGCATATTTCATCAAACATAACTATTGCAAAACATTGGAAATGGTTTCGGCAACGTTCCAAAAGTGAATTCCATTTTTTGTCACATGCGCAAGAATGCTGCGCAATTCTAAACTCCCATACTACCTTAAAAAATAAAGTAAAACCTTTTTAATGAGAGTGAAATAACAACAAAAAAGGTTGGTCACCTTAGATCGGGGCACATTTCAAACAGTGTCGTTCCGAAATTGTCGGCTACCGATGTTCGACAGCTATATGAATATAATAATTTTGTTTTATTACAAAAATATTTGGAAGAAGCTTCACAACATCTTTTTTTTCTTTTGTTTAATTGCTTTTCAAATGCCGCTGATTCTCTCTAAATTAATGTGTCCATTATGTTTTAGGGGATTTAATGATATGATTGGTTGCTAATATATAAAATGACAATAAAACTTAAAAAAGAGTTTGTATCGATTTTTTTAATTTTGCAAAATTCCAAGGATTTGTAATGTATCTTTACTTTGTACTTTTGAGGGTTCATTTTCCTTGAATTAAGTATTTTTTTTTTTAATTTTTGACATTACATTATTACATATCATAAATGATCTTTAATATTAATATCTTAAACAATAAATGATACTGAAAATCTTACTTCAAGGGGAAATATTTTTAAACTTGTGTCTCCAAAAATGTGGGATGATCTGCCAAGGGTGAAGAGGAGACTAGAGTATCGTAACCCTTGGCTTGCGAAGATGAATTGGTCCATGTTAAAAAATGGATAACAGGAAACACCTACAATGGCTGAAAATTATAATTACATGCAACAATTTGCAAGGGAACTACACAAGAAAAACACGTATAAGACAAAAGACAAACGTAGAAAACGATAGGAACTCGGGATGATCGGACTTGGTACCGGCACTAGCAAAAGCCAGCGGTAGGGTTAAACCGGTTTATGGGTACCCAAACCTCCCCTTTATCTGTCCCGTTTCCCTATAGTATAAAACATACGAATAAAACCCAATACAGGTAGACTACTAACTCCATGACCACAATCTTGAAAGGAGAGAAAAAGACAATACGTAATTTTGAAAGATGGGTCAAGGGGTGCTCGCCGCTAAACTGCCGGCTAGCTCAAGGAGCCTAGTCTGCTGGTAGAACACTGTCGCACTAAGGAAGAAAAATCAAACTCAAAACTTCCCGAAGGGTTTGGTCAAGAATCGACATAAATTTCAGTAGACTTCGGCAGTATCAGTGAGAGGCCAGTATTTGTGCAAAATTTTCAGGTCACTAGATCTCAAAGCTAATTTAACGGATGCAAGCAGAACATCTTGCCGATATCCCCTATTACGTAAAGAATGTAAGTTACGTCCCAGCTTTTCTGGATTTTTAATAAATTTCTGGCATATTTTAACAACATTTCCGTAGAATTGAGGACTAGAAATGCCCATAGCAATAAGCTGTTTACGAGTAACGCCATATTTAGATATAAAATGTTCATATCTATTACAAAACTTCTTAAATGTATTCAACAACTTATGAAATCTGTAACCCTGTTGTTAAAAGTTTGGCTGTGATAGTACGTTTACGTTGATTGAAATCATCAAGAGTAGAACAAACTCGTGCGAATCGTTCCAGTTGGGAAATATACATCCCGTAGGATGTTGTTTTATGTACCATGTATGATTACCTTACTGAATCAAGGTAATTATCACTAAATGTTCTGTTTTTT
>MJUU01058449.1:23656-38499 GCA_002080025.1 Modiolus philippinarum | reverse complement strand
CTCAGCAAAGTTTGAAGTGAACTGATCTAGGGGTTAATTAGTAAAAGCGTGACATATGAAAAATTGTTGTTGCCAACTCCAGTAACATTGAGTAACACAATGCCAAATAAAAAATTTTATTTAATTTGCACAATTGCAATTTTGGTCCTCTTATAGCTCAGAAACAGTAAGGACACACAAAATCTGTCAACATACTACTTAAACGTTATGTTAAGATGAGTGCGAAGAAACCAACCCCATTGTTTTGAAAAATTGCAATTTTGGCCCTTCTGACCACTTACAGCTCGAAAACAGCAAGAGCTATGCAAAATCCATCATCAAGCTGCCAAAAGTTTACAACAAGAGGAATCAAAAGTAAAAAAATTCATCAAAATCCAATGTAAAATAAAAATTTTAAATATTTTGAAAAATTGCAATTATGGCCCCTTTGACACCCTTATAGCTTGGAAACGGTAAGAGCCACACTAAATCCAACGAATACTACCAAAAGCTTACAACAAGAGGAATCCAAAGAAAAAAATCCCATTGGAATCCAATGAAAAATAAAAATTTAAGGTAATTTCCACATTTGCAATTTTGACCCCATTTTGCCCCTCATACCTCAAAAGGACACAAGTTATCAAAAATCTGATGGTTATACCCTTGTCAATTTTTCATAAAGAATCCATTGCAAAAAACTGCATAAAAATCGAACTAATATTAAAAAATTAAAATTTTTGGGATTCACCCCTTTTTGGCCCCATTTATCTCATGAACGGTACATGCGATGCATCCGTTGACGTACTCCACATTAGAATTTTCTAAAGAGCACAATGAAATAAACCCCATCAAAATCTGATAAATATTAAATAATAAATATTCTACATCAAAATACATGAAAACACCCAATTTGGACCTTTTTTACCCTCTTTTTTTAAAACGGGCGGGGCAACAATACCCAAAACCAATCCCATGCTTCCTTTTGTGATAAGGAACATTGTGTTAAAATTCCATAAAGATTGTTCAACTGGAACTAAGTTATTGACCAAAAACTAAAGTGTCTACAGACGACGACAACAGCGCCATACCATACATTCCATAATACGACCTCAAATTTTTTGCGGTCGTATAAAAAAACCATGTTCACTAGACCGTGAAATTGAGGTCCAAGGTCAAAAACCATATGGCAGACAGCCATTTATACTAACTTAAAAGCAACCTACTTACCACATATCATTGCCCTGCCACTTAGTTATTGAGAAATTAAACTGATCTAATCAGAAAAACTTAACCATGTTCACTAGACTGTGAAAATTAGGTCAAGTTAAATGGTACATGTACTAGCCAAGAGCAAGCTATATATTAAATATCATTGATTTACCACTTGTAGTAATTGAGAATCAGACCTAATCACAAAAACTTAACCTGGGCACTGGACCCCGAAATTGAGGTCAAGGTCAAAAGCCATATGGCAGACTGTAATGTACTAACTAAGACCAAGCTATATACCAAATACCACTGACCTATTATTTGTAGTTATTGAGAATCAGACATAATCACAAAAAATTAACCTGGGACTGGACCATGAAATTGAGGTCATGGTCAAAAGCCAAATGGCAGACTGTCATGTACTTACCAAGACCAAGCTATATACCAAATATCATTGACCTATTGTTTGTAGATATTGAGAATCAGACCTAATCACAAAAACTTAACCTGGGCACTGCACCATGAAATTGAGGTCAAGGTCAAAAGCCATATGACCAACTGGAATGTACTAACCAAGACAGCTATATACCAAATATTGACCTATTACTTGTAGTTATTGAGAAAATCTGAAAAATTTCACATGGTCACTGGACCATGAAATTAAGGTCAAGGTCAAAAGCCATATATGGCAGACTGTCATGTACTAACCTAGACCATCCTACATGTATATACCAAATATCACTGACTTATCACTTATAGTTAATGAAAAACTGAGGTTAAATATAGTTATCGAGAAACTGGTCTAATCAGAAAAAATTCAACATGGTCACTAGACGGTGAACATGAGGTTAAGGTCAAAAGCCATATGGCAGACTGCCAAGTACTTACCAATACCAACCTATATACCATATATTATTTACCTACCACTTGTAGTTATTGAGAAACAGACCTAATCACAAAAACATAACCTGTGAAATAGACCCTGAAACATAGTTCGAGGTCACGTGATTTTGCGTCTGCCAGATAGGGTTCGATGTAAGCTACCCATGGACCAAAATACTTTTCACACCTATGACTCGCTTTCCGCAACTTTCGTCGCGGGCAAGACAAAAATGTCTAGAGACACCTTAAAGCAATCTGCGAAACAGAGGTGCATAGCTCTTCTTACATTAGATTACACCTCTGCCACACTGAAAGGAAAGGTTTCCCTCATGGCGTCAGATTGTATACGGCGTCACAGTGTTAAATACATCAGGATATATACGAAGTCACAGTGAAAGGTGCGTGGTTCATTCAATAGGGGAAGAAACGGTGTGGCAGAGGTGATAATCTGACGTAGGAAGAGCTATACACCTCTGTTTCGGAGATTGACCTTAAAGCAGCTCAAATGCAAAGGTCAAGTGTGACATATATTAAAACAGACGCCGTGAGACGGACAGACAGACAGGGCAAGTACACGGGCAATCTTATTTTATGCAATAAAAAGAAAAACTAGAATACTGACAATGTCAGAAAGGGCCCCGCCGGCCTGTGATTTAACTCAACTGGGAATAAAAACTTTTCAAAACTTTAAAAAAAACGAAGTTTTTACCCAAATGTGCTCTTCAATTTTCTACAAAATCAAAAGGGACCTTCCTTTGAGCATGTCTACCACTGTGTATAAAAATTATAAAAATCTGTGGAGGCAATCATATGACATAGAGTCAATTCTCAAAATATGCATTTTCGCATATAAAAACTATGTTTTTACCCAAAAATTGTTTTCCAATTTTCCTCAAAATTTAAAGGGACCTTCCTTTCATAAAGTCCAACATTGAGTATTTAAATTATAAAAATCTGTGAAAGCAATGTTAAGTTGGTTAATTCTCAAAATATGCATTTTTCATATAAAAACTAAGTTTTTCCCAAAAAATTGTTTTCCAATTTTTTTCAAAATCGAAAGGGACCTTTCTTTGGTCAAGTCCAACATTGAGTATAAAAATCATAAAAATCCATGAAGGCAATCTTAAGCTATCGTACGACATAGAGGTAATTTTCAAAATATGCATTTTTTCATATAAAAACTAAGTTTTTCCCCCAAAATTGTTTTCCGATTTTCCTCAAAATTGAAAGGGATCTTCCTTTGGTCAAGTCCAACATTGAGTATAAAAATCATAAAAATCTGTGAAGGCAATCTTAAGTTATGGTACGACATAGAGGTAATTCTCAAAATATGCATTTTTTCATATAAAAACTAAGTTTTTCCCCAAAAATTGTTTTCCGATTTTCCTCAAAATCGAAAGGGACCTTTCTTTGGTCAAGTCCAACTTTGAGTATAAAAATCATAAAAATCCGTGAAGGCAATCTTAAGTTATCGTACGACATAGGAAATGCTGACGGACGGACAGACTGGTTACTATAGGGCGCCGCCATTTTATGGCGGGGCCCTAATGAGAAATATTCAATAAAAGTCAGTTGAATCCACAGTAGTACTACTATATTTTAGTCCACGCGGCGTGGACGGGCAGCCACAACCTTTGAAAAATGTGGCACTGGGGGCAAGTCATACTTGTAGGTACTTTTAAAGATCTTTTGCCATAAAGGGTATATGACAACATATCGTAGGACTATAGGTTATCAATGAATCATTAACCAACCAAAATAAACATATTAACACCTGTTTTGGGGGTATCAAAGGGTTGCACATGTTTCCTTGCTGTTCATCAACAAAAATAATAAATTAACAATTACGGACGTGAAAATGAAAAACTTCCGTGAATGAGAGAATCCAAGTCAAGTCGCCCCCAAGACAAGTCGCCCGTCTTGCAAGGCAAGTCGCCCACTCTAAAGTGATAAGTCGCCCAAACTTTGAATGCAAATGAAATAATTATCACTTACTTTTTTGAGTAGTAAATAGGGGAAAAATGAATTAATAATTCCTAACGGATATCTTATAGCTTGAATCTGGCACAAATATATAAAAGGATTGGTCAGTGACATATTTCTTACTTTTTTGTGTGTCATGCTATCTTCTCATTGTAGAGATCTGTCAAAACATCGGTAAACGACCGACGAACTTGCACTGCTACAGTTTTCTACCGATTTTAATACAAAATATATTCTACAGTATGTAGAATGAATGACAAGAATGACATATCTTTAAGCCTAGTTATTATCTTCCTACATATCTCGATATGTATAGCCCTAAAATTATTTTCATAAGGCACAAGGAAGGTAATAATAATAATAATTATAATAATACTAACTAGAAGGGGCTGTCAGAAACGACAGCTATCCCCGCACTTTGCAAATAAAACCCTTACCGTCTAAGTCCAAGATTTTTGCAATCAAATTATTGGAAATGATTTATTTCATTTAAACGTATTCAAACTGTATGATTGCTAGGTAGAATTCCAAAAAATACCGTGTCTTTGAGGGGTTCAGGAAATTTACCAAAACCGGAATTCAAAATTTTTGCAATCCAATTTTTGGAAATGATTTATTTCACTTAAATGTATTCAAATTGTATGATTGCTAAGTAGAATTCCAAAAAATACCCTGTCTTTGAGAGTTTCAGGAAAATTACCAAAATTGGAATGAAATTTTTTTGTAATCTTATTACTGGAAATGATTTATTTCACTGAAACGTATTCAAACCGTATGGTTGGCATTTAGAATTACAAAAATACCTTGTCTATGAGAGTTTCAGGAAATTTACCAAAACTGGAATCCAAAATTTTTGCATTCCATTTATGGAAAGGACATATTTAGCTGAAACATATTCAAAAAGTATTTTTTCCAGATAGAATTCCCAAAAATAACTGGTCTTTAAGAGTTTCAGGAAATTTATCAAAATAGGAATCTAAAATTTTTGCAATCTAATTATTCACTTAAACTTGTTCAAACTTTATGGTCGATAGGTACATTTCCAAAAATACCCTGTCTTTGATAGTTTCAGGAAATTCACCAAAATTGGAATCCAATTTTTTTGCAATCAATTTATGAAAAGGACATATTTAGCTGAAATATATTCAAAAAGCATGGTTGCTAGGTAGAATTCACAAAATAACTAGTCCTTGACAGTTTCAGGAAATTTACCAGAATTGGAACCACATTTTTTTTTAATTCTTGGTGTTAAGAAATATGTCTGGTACCATCAAAATTGCCAATTACATGATTGTATGAACAAATTTCAAAAATTACTAGTCTTCGACACTTTCAGGAAATTTACCAAAGTTGGAACCGGAATCGAAATTCCAAAAGCTTATTGCACATTTACAGACTATATGCAGCAATTCTACAAGGAAATTAAAATTCTTAATCTGAAATGTGGAAGGAGTTTGAGTCACATGGAAGATGTAAAATTGGACCCCTTTGGGCCTGTTGTTTTTTCATCTGGACCAATATCAAAATTCCGAAAGCTTAATGCGCATCTACAGACCATATGCAACAATTCTATAACAAAAGTAAATTAATAAATCCAGAAATGTAGGAGGAGTTTAAGTCACACGAAAAGCGTGAGAGACAAAGGGACGGGTGGACCGTGGCGGACGGACAGATGGAGGCAACGACATTATCCCCGAACTTTCTTTAAAAAAGTGCGGGGATAATAAATGCAAAAATTAGTCAGCACCTGTCTCCCCATGGTTGCGCCAGAGTGCACTGTACATGTATTTTCACGTTAATATGTATTTTATTTTACTCTTGTTTAATTGTTATGCATTTCTGTAACATGCCCTTCGAGGGCCCATTCTTATGGACAAAAAAAACATTCTTCTTCTTCTGGTCTTATATAATTTTTTGACAAAAAGCTTTATTGCAAAGTACAGAAATGTTTCCTTTTTATAAATATACCGCGGAATGGGCACTTCACGGGGCTCACGGGCGACTACTTTCTATTTTTCCATAATAAATGTCATACTGTAAGATTCAAAAAGGAAACTTCGAGACATGGTCTGATATATTTTTCTTTAAATTTAGTATGACAAGAGTGTTTACAGTAAAACTGAAATGGAAGCAAAACTACACCTCGGACCAGTTGATCATAGGCTGTACCAGCAGTTCACAGGTGGATCCAGGCTTCGAAAATGGGTAGGGGGCTCCAATGGGGTTCCACAAAAAGGAGCCGTTCCAGTCGATTTTTGACATTTTTTTGTCAAGTTTTGCCTAAATTCTACACGAAATTATTTTTTTTAGAAACAAGTAGGTATTTCACGGACCCTCTCTCTGGATGCGGTGGTATTTTTTACTTGAATATTGTCAGACCCCTTACTTGTCTTATTTGCTGTTTGTGATGTAAATGTGAACTCTAAATAAATACGATCCTTACATTGCAATGAAAAAAAAAATATAGTAGGACAACCAAAACTTCACCCATAAATCCACTTATACTAGCAGGGATGGACATTTGCAATATAGGCACAGTGGCCAGCTGGGCCCTGCCAAACAGAATTCAGTAGCCCAGCCAATAATTTTACTAGCCCAGTACTATGTGGCCAACCGAAACTAGGATATTTCAGTAGCCACCTGGGCTACTGGTTCTAAAATTTCAGTAGCCCAGGTCAAATTTTAGGGGCCTTGGGCTACTGGGCCCCTGGTAATTTGCATCCCTGACTAGGAAGTGTTACCTGCAGTACGCTACTAGTCTTAAACAGTGGGCGAGTTGCCTTGGATAGTGGGCGACTTGCCTGGTGGTCGACTTGACTTGATACCGAGGAAAGAGTGCTCTGGACATGATGTAAATAAAAATAATTTTAAATTGTTAGCCTATAGTTCTATCAGAATATTCATTTCTTCATATAGATCTCATACAAACATCCGACTTACTCTGAGTTTTCCTGATGGCATCTCTGAATCTGACCCGATCTCCAATGGTAACAAGACCAAGTCTCTCTAAATGCTTGTCGTCCAGCATTAAACAGGTTTCAATGCTTTTTATGTTTTCTAGTTCAAAATTAGAATTCAGTGATCCAAGATTGATGGTGTTAAGTATTGTTACAATGGCTTCCATTTTGTAACTACGCGCCACGCTTACTTACATTACGGCGTATAGATAAAAATAACGACCAAAAAAGTTCCGGACTTTTTTTCACTACTGGTCATCATAATAGCATGTCCACATAACGTAATGACAAAACCACATAACGTAAAGTCAATGTATGTCGGCAACACGTAAAGACAACACCACATAACATAAAGGCAAAACCACATAACGTAAAGGCAAAACCACATAACGTAAAGACAACATCACACAACGTAAAGTTATAACCACACAACGTAAAGTTATAACCACACAACGTAAAGTCCAAACCACATAACGTAAATAAGACACCACCCAAAGTAATGATATTTTGACAGCACGTAATGATATGTGCACATCACAAGACAGTTTTGGCGTTCCATACCTACCTTAATATCTATATTTCTGCAGCTGCACTCTAAAATCCTGTAAACAATTACATGTACAATGTATTACATGGAGTCCTGTCTTCTGTGAGCTGATCAGATGCTACTCTGTCACCTGAAATACACAGAGATACTTAACCCCTTGTCCAAAGCTAGAATAAAAATTTTTTCACCTACATGCATGTCTTTCACATATATTATTTCACATATAAACGGGCACCATTTGTGTACCTATACATACTTAAATGATACAAAACATTAAGAACAAAGTCCCATATGCGATGTAAATCTTAACTACAGATGAATGCTTCTGATATAAAGTTTATGAATTAATTATCAATGAAATAGTATTGTGACTTTACATGTAATTATGCTGTACATTCTTTTGTCCCTAGTAAAAACATAGACCATTGTAACAAATTTAAATTTAATGTTTACCGTGCAAAACTTTCTCTGTATAGCTCCTCTAATGCTGCATGCAAATCTGTTGTTGCCCTCATTATTCAAATGAACACCTTTATTGCCCAGAATTTGGACACTTGGGTAATGAAGTCCCCTATGTCTCCAGAACATTAAATTTGGGCATTGCTCTGATAAAGTCCAAAGTTGTTGGTTATATAAATCCACTCGTTCATTATATTGCTGAATTGTCAGTCCCCTTTTTGGCAAAACGTGGTTTCTATAAAATGCTAGCCCTACCATGATGTTCTCCTAACCTTACTAAATTGTCCACTAAAAACTCCAATGCTAAAACAACGTTCTCCACAGTATTTTGACATCTGCCTATGTCATTTGACCCAATTTGTAAGAACACGAGGTCAGGGCCAAACTCGTAAACATGAGTTATGTACTTATACATGTCATTTACAAATCCTCCGTTATGCCCTTGTATTTTAACAAAATGGCTAGAACTGTTCAAGCGCAATTCAAATTTATTTGACACAAAATACCCAAACGAGTAATGTGTGGACTCCCTAAAATATACGTTTTCATGATAATGACCCGATTACAACTATTTCATCTACTTGTCCTAGTTATCGAAGTGTAAATAAGCTATAATTAGTATGCAAATATCTAATTACAACAACCAATCAAAAGCGATTACCTTAATCTAAAAATATCCTCCCACACCTGTGTATTGTTATGTCACATCATCGCCAATCTACAGTTGTAGCTATTACGTAATGATCTGTACTGATGTGTAACGTTAACTGGTCAAGTCCAAATTGTTTTTTTGTAAATAATTATTCCATGATTAACGATCAACTAAATCCTTTACAATGAGCTCGGGGATATAATTATATTCACTGATAAAGTTCATAAATTAAATTTCAAGAACGCCATCTTCATGATCTTGGTTCATCTCAAAAGTCGTACGTCTAATTAACAGTTCTTTCGTCCAATTTGTAGTTTTCAAATTTATCCTACAATCCTTGATGAACACTCGAACGATAAAATTAAATGAGTTTCTAAAACTTTTTCAACTTTAACTAACTTAAAAAACAGTGTCCCACCTAATCGACTTTTCACCTCTAAATCATCAACCTGTTTTGCTCCCGTCACGTGACTACATTACACAATGCATCTCTGAACCATCATGAATATTCATTAATTTTGTTAAGGTTAATTCCTAACACATCAATTGTGTTTTGTCGCAGAAACGACATTATTTTCAATAATTCAGATTTATCCAACAAAATACAATTAAATGTAAATTTGCTGAAAATTAAGTCTTTACTTATCATGGATGAGAACAGTATGAAAGTTTGTCCCAAAAGTTTAAAACTGCATGCAGCAGCTTTATTTATCTTGTTTTATGTCACTACTTCAAATAATTAATCAAGTCAAAGCATAATTGTTGTGAAAAATGTGAGAAACTCTATATAAAATTGCAATTTGTTGTAAAAATGTTATGTGAAATTAGTAAAAATATCATACTATGACATGGCGCAAAAAATGACACTCTTATAAGCTTTGGAGCTTTTAAACACTCAGATATGTTCATTCAATATATATATACTACAAATCTAAATCAAATTCAAGTTAAATAATATATGATGTTGAAAAAAAAGGTATTTGGTATTTTAATATAAGGTTATATTGCTCGACGTTTCTCGCAATATAAGAAAACATTAATTTTAACTATACAGTCATAACTTTTCATGCATATTTGACTGAAATGTCATCTATTCTAACTCATTTAGTGTATCTACATCCTTGACTTTGCAAATAAATCTGATAGGGGCTCAAATTCATGGGAAAATTTTTAACTTTTGCGAAATATTACATAATATTTGTACAAGCCTGTAATTTGATACCGGTTGATCTTAGCTGCAAAATATACCTTTATTTTTCTGTTGCTTATGTATACACATATTTCATCAATTGAAACATAAAAAGTCCTTACTGGCAAAAATTGTATTTCCAAAATTTTCTGTTTAAGGTTCGACTCCACAACTCTATATTTTTTGTCCGTATAAAGTCAGCAATAAATATGAACCCTATATAAGATCTTAAACCGACAGCAAGACCATTTAGCAGTTGTGAGCTTCCTGCATGGCAGGTAGGATTGTGGAGGGTGAAAGCCTCCAGTTCTACATACATTATTTGTAAATACTTACATCATACATGTATATCCAAAGAAAGTATAACTTTCTAACCAAATGGAATAATGTTTTACAAAATGAAATGCAACAAAGAGAGACTTGAAGCAAGAGATGGAAATTCGCATGGAGCCAGAATTTTCTCGTTGATACAAATCAATTATGTAGTCAGACGACCCATTCTGGCGTTTTAATCGATAGTTTGGAGCTGAGACGCATGTAATGTTATTTTGCAGCGAAGAAGTCAATCCGCATTTGAATTGAAGGTCTCCTTTGACAAACTATCCATAAAGGTTTTGTCAATACAGGAAGTACGTCTTTTTAGAAGTGTGGACTTTAATGCTGGCTGACTCAGCCCATACACGACTCGGACTATGAATATTTGGGCAGACAACTCCGACCGTATAAACATGGAAATATAACATGTATTTGGTAAGAACGATCAATATATGGTCCAAAGTTTACTTCCGGACTTCTTTTTTTATTAAAGTTCAAAGATGTGTTCCCGTACGGTCCATGGTTGTTCGTTGATAGGATGCGCGTCGGAGTGGTGCGTCAAAAGGTCCGAGTGGTTACGGACTGAGTGTCCGTTGCCTAACAAACAACTTCCGGGTCATTTGGCCCCTCAGCAAGAAAGTTCCTAAAGAACGAAAATTTGAAAATAAGATGTTTCACATCATAAATAGTATATTTTAATGGTAAGAATATTATATGAAGACTTAAATGAAAGCTATTAACATCTAATTTTGGGAACAATTTTCATATTTCAATAATCAAAATAGAGTGTAATAATATTGTGTTGCATCTAAGTGAAAAGGCATTTGTTATGGTGGACAGTACCGGTCATCTAAAATGTAAATATTTCATTCTTTCTTGTGAAAAAGAAAAACTAAACGGAAAAGCCCATATTTTACTACAGGTTTTGATTCTCCAAGATAAAACGATTCAAAATTATATTTATAACATGAGACTCGTGCTAGCTGAGGGCAAAACATTGAAATTGTCACATGTAAATAGTCGATGGATTCTTCGGTCCAAATGTAACGAATCATCCCAAGAATCAGACAAACGACTTGCAAAAGAAAATAAATCGATATCTCTTGCGGTTTCGGCGGAAGAAAAAAAATAATCAGAAAGCAATCAATACATCTTTCCACTGGAAATAATAATCGGATGAATAGAAATGAGGTGTACATGATATAGATTTGATATTGTATGTTCAATATGACTTCCTAAGTTGGATGACCTTTGACCTTGACCTTAATTTATGAATTATGTAGTTTTTACATGCTGAATATTTTTGCTTTTTTATTGCATAAGCCATGTATAACAGTTTTGGAAATATAAGCGCAAGCAAATATTTTTATCGAATAAAGGGAAATAACTCCTTTCGGAGTCATCGAATGAGTTTGGTCTAAATGTAACAAATTTAAGCCTTGGCATTCTTAAAATATCTGTTATTATATTTTATAAGCTATCTATTACTGTATTTAAACTAAACGGATAAAAAGGTTAAGGGTCCAAGGTCAAAACTGACCTTTGACCCTGACATCAATAGGAGCATAAGTCTTGCCTTGATAAATGGCCTATGTCTCAGGTCGCTGCGACTAACCGTCCAGGAGTAATAAGCTTAACCGGGATCTAAAAATCTTCTATCAGACCAAATGTAATAAAGTTGCAACTCATGACAATGAACATTTTCTCAATATGTTTTCAGCCATGTTTTACGGTGTTCGAGTTTGTCCGATAACAAGATCTAAGGTCAAAGTCATTGGTGACCTCTGACCTTGACATATTTAGATGTAATATAATTTAAGTTCAATGGTGAAGGTCCCAAGACTCTCTGGATGACAGTTGGGAAGAAAAATAAGTTAACAAAAATAAAAAAAATACGAAAAGGGAAATAACTCATATAAGGAGTAATTGAATCCCTTCGGTCCAAATGTAACGAATCATCCCAAGGATGAGACAAACAATTTGCAAAAGAAAGTAAATCGATATCTCTTCCGCTTTCAGAAGAGATCCGCTTAAAAGCAAAACAGTGTTAGGGGAGATTACCCGCTTTGCAAAAAGTGTTCTGTTAAACAATGGTAAGTTTTAAATGCAGAATCACTTTATGATATCATATACCAAAAATCTTTTTTCCACATGTCGCGAAATGAATTGGAACGAAAGCTTCGAAAAAAAAACGGCGGTAGAAAAAAAAATAAAAAAAATCATCAGAAAGAAATCAAAAGATCTTTCCACTCTGCTATTTTGAAACCAAATTTCATTGAAGTCGGACAATATTGAATTTTCCCGTCTTTTTTTTGGCAGCCATTTTGAAAACGGCCGTCGGCGAACAATTTTCAACATCAGTTTTGAATTTTCTACATCGATACCTATTTGGAAATCAAATTTCATTGAAATCGGACAATGTTGAATTTTCCCGCCATTTTTGGCAGCCATTTTGAAAATGGCGGTCAACAAACAATTTTCAACACCGGATTTGAAGATGTAACATCAATATCTATTTGGAAACCAAATTTCATTGAAATCCGACAATGTCTAATTTTTCTGCCTTTTTGGCAGTCATTTGAAAATGGCAGTCAACAAACAATTTTCAACACCGGTTTTGAAGTAGCGACATAAATATCCATTTGGATACCAAATTTCATTGAAATTGGACAATGTTGAATTTTCCAGCCTTTTTTGGCGGCCATTTTGTAAATGGCGGGCAACGAATTATTTTCAACACCGGTTTTAAAGATGCATCATCAATATCTGTTACGAAACCAAATGTTATTGAAATCGGACAATGTTGAATTTTCGGATGGTAGTCAACGAAAAATTAACACCAGTTTTGAAGTCGCCACAGAAATGCCATGCTGTGGCTACTTCAAAACTGGCGTTGAAATTTCTTCTGTTACAATTTACACTTAAACTTCATCCTCTATATTTTTTTTTCAGCTTTTACGTTCAGATTATTTTTGTCCATATAAATTACGGTAGGAAGTTTTTGCTTTATTCTCTGTTATATAGGTTGAAGACCAAATTAAGTATTCAATCCAAGTCCTGGTTAGAGATTTTTTGTCGAAAATCGGAGCCAGAATGTTTTACTACAAAAATTCTGAAACATCAAAAGACACACAGAAGTTGTGACAGTAATTTAATAATAGTTGACTATTTCAATATACGGGAAGAGCTGCCGTGACAAAAAAACGTAATCATTTAAGTTTATTAGTGAAGGTGTAACGTCTCTATACTGAGACCATGAATATTATTTTCCAAATTCATTTTATTTAAGCTAGCTCTGAGCAATTTCACTTACCATGTTGTCTGTTTCTTAGTTACGGGTTCTATTCCAGCTCACAACCTCTATGCTGAGTGACTCTTAGAATCCCGGCTTCTATGGCGCTGGCTCCTGGACTTCATCAATTTGCTCCTCCCCAAACTAAACATCCTGGTCAAGATCAACTTCTCCTAAATCTTCATCTGATTGTTAAAGCTCATTTTGAAAGAAAAAAAAATGGTTTGATCTGTCAGTTGGGAAAACAATGACAATGTTGAACTCACGGCTGTGTCACATGTTTCATGGCAAAAAAATCTTTTTATATAATAAAATAAATACTCATAAAAAGTTGCGGCAAACTTCTTTATGCTGTACACGTATTTCAAGGAGTAGCCTTGAAATCAAACAATATCCAAAAGTAGTCAAAATGAAGTACTCATTACCAAAAATATTGAAATAGGAGTACTAAAGACATCCACCTCAGTAGTTTTAAAAGGTTAGAATTTTGAAGCCTCACGATCTTTAAAGGGTTAGAATTTTGATAAAAACCGTAAATTTCTCAAAGATAGGATGAAATATTGTCTAAATAACAAATAACAAGGTACTGTTAATTTTTTCCCGCATATGCGCTTTTCGACAACTTATGTCTCATCAGTGCAGATCAAACCAAAACATTTGGAAGTCCATTAACTTCAAAAACGTGTAAACTAAAAGGGTCTTAATTGAAAAGCCAAAGATCTGCCGAGGACAGAACTCTGCATGAGAGAGATACTCCTTAGTTTGTCTAATAGAGTCCTTCTCTATGTGATAGTTTATGATTTTGTACGGTGAGCTTCTGTGATCAACCTTTAAACCTATTTTTAACGGCGATAATGGACGGCGAAACAGCCAATCTATGATAAGTAGGTAATAATAATTTTAGGTAATTCTATCAAATACACACTATCGTAAGCCTGGTGAATGCATATCTTTGTGATATACCTCCATGATATTACTTTCTTAAGTTAATTTTATATTTTGTAACCCATTTATTTCAATTTATAAGCATATTTCATTGGGTATTTTTGGTTTTTACAACAGATTTATTAATATAAGCAAATAGGACGTCATATTGGAATGTTGCATTCATTCTCTTCCATTTGACAAATAATGCACAACCTATTAGCATTTATAGTTTATAAACACATGAATTCTAGTCATTCGTATTTATTTCATAATAAACACGTGGAATAAAGTATTACAACACGTTGATTTTTGAAATCTTATGAATTTGGCCAATTAATTTGATATTGATTGATTGATTGATTGAATATTGTTTAACGTCTACTCAGCAATATTTCAGCTATATCAAGACGAGAACAAGTTTGTTAATAAATAATCACTTTGGGGTATGGAAA
>MJUU01058449.1:1759-22059 GCA_002080025.1 Modiolus philippinarum | reverse complement strand
TAATTTAAGTACAAGAAATACAGAGCTTTTTTGAAAGTTTCATTTTAATTTAGTGTTGCAATACTTTTTTCCCATGTGTATAGTATTTAACGGGTTAAATAATTTTCAGTTATTATGAAAACCTCTAAAAGCAGATTTATTTCTTTATTGCTACGAGTCACAATTCATGGCAAAAATTCAAAAAGACCCTTCTAAACAGCATTAATTTAATATTTTTAACAATGTATATATTGGATGTTGTCTCCTTGACATTTACCCATTTCCTTTCTTTTTCATATATAGATATTTGGACGATATTTTGGCTTTAAATAATCCTAAATTTACAGACGAAATTTATCCTATCGAACCTACTTTAAACAAATCAAATAGCATCAGTGATCATACTCCTTTTTCTGGATCTTGATAAATCAATAAATCAAGGAAAGTTAAACACTAAGGTTTATGATAAAAGGTATGATTTCTCATTCCCTATAGTCAATTTCCCCCATCTTGACGGCGATGTTCCGCTAGCCCCTTCTTACTGGGTCTACATTTCACAACTTGTTCGATATGCACGAGTATGTAGTAATGTTTCTGACTTCAACGACCGAAATCTTTGTCTAACTGAAAAACTTCTGCATCAAGGGTTTAGATATCATAAATTGATAAAAACATTCTCTAAATTTTATTATAGATACATTGACTTATTGAGAAAATTTGGTTCTACATTCATGGCTCTTACACAACAGGGCATTTCACATCCAAACTTCTATGAAAATATCCCGCCGTGCGCGGTCCCGGCTTATGAATAGGCCCGCAGCATCCTCTGAGCTTGGAGTATGAGTCTTCCTAACAGAGGACCCCGAGGGAACCCCGGGATATAGAAATAGGACCTAGTATCTCTGGCTTGCGGGGTGTGACCCCTCCTAAACGGGGATTGACCCCGAGGGTCCCGGGATATAGAAATAGGACCCATTCCGTGGTTGTGCGGGATTAATAAATACACAACCCATCTTTCGGATGGGATGTAAACTCAGGTCCACTTGTTGGAAGAAATGCCACGCTTCCTGCACGTAAAAGATCCCTTGTAGCAAGCTTTTTTTGACTGGTCCGTAGGTGATCGGCTACAAGGCTAAATTCTCCGCCCTTTTCGATTTCACCCTACTTTTTCAGTGGCAGTCAGAATTTCCCGTCCCATGACCCTTTCCATACCCCAAAGTGATTATTTATTAACAAACTTGTTCTCGTCTTGATATAGCTGAAATATTGCTGAGTAGACGTTAAACAATATTCAATCAATCAATCAATCTATGGAAATATCATTTACAAATTCAAAAATTGCCCTTTCAAACTTATAAATCCGTTGAACAAACTTATTCATAAAGGATATTAATACAACATTGTTTTTGAATCTTTACTTCCGGTTTTTGTTGGAAAAAATATTGATCAGCTCATAAATGCTTCACACCATAACTAAATTAAAACAATTTTTCATATTGGCAGTACTTGGCATTGCACAATATCATGTTCTTCTTTCTTGACTGATGATGTTGTTATACGAAATCTTTTAAGACGTATTTCAATTGAAGTTTCATATGTAAGAAGGCTTGATCTCATAGTCAACAGAAATTATGTCCTTAGCTAGCTGCCAGTAACTGCGATTATTTGTCAGGACAGTACCCGTGTGTATTGTCTTCATGTTTTATGTTCTTCACTGTAAGGGTACTCGTCTTGATCATGTTGATAAGTTGGACTTTTTTTCTAGTTTGATTTTTACTGCGAGTCTTTTTGTGTATTTTTTAGCCATTCACCACACATGGGGGGGGGGGGTTGGATCCAAGAAAAGGAGTTAAACCCCACCATAATTTTTGCGCCTGTCCCAAGTCAGGAATATGTTGGTCATTGGTTTGTCCTTGTATTCTTATAAAATTTTAGTTTCTTGATATTCGGATTATTGGATGTGGTTTGTTTTCATTGATTTATTCACTTTTTTTTACCTTTTTTGGGGACATTTAGGTTTTGCTTGATGGTGTGAGGTTCCTCGGTCTGTTGAAGACCGTATGGTGACCCCTTAATGCTTTGTTTTGGGTCGTTTTAATCAGGAGATGGGATGTTGTCCTTGAAATTTACCCTATTTCCTTTCTTTTTCATATCTAGGTAATCTTTCATACATATGAAGATATACTGTTTTCATTTGAGGATAGTATTTTTTCCGCGTTAGTATTCTGAATACATCTTGGTTTTTTATACTAATGTGGTATTTTTAATGCAAATCAATTGTGGAAATAATGTACAAGGTATTTCATAGAGCTTGTAATTTACCACAATTAAATAGTCTCACATAGCAAAAAAAATCTCATAAGATACTAACCACTGAATAGAATTATTTCTTGCAGCTACTTTTTGCACAATGTTTATGTCTTATTTTACATTCTTCAATTATATATAGTACAATTTAACTTAAATTTCCGTGCAAATTTATTTTAATGACCCCCCCCCCCCCCNAAATCAAATTATTCCATACGCTCTTCGGGATCCATAAACTTACTATTGTCTTCATACCCAGTAAATTTATCTTATACTATTTGAGGCAAAGGCAGTAGAATACCAGAGGAATAAAAAGAAGAGGGTATTACAAAAATAATAGTTTTCATTTGGGAATGATAGGTTTGGTTAAGTGAATTTAGTAGAAAAATCGCCCACATGCTATTTTCTTTTATTGTAACTAGAAAAAAGTGATCTACAACAATTTTATAAAAACTATAATTTACATTTCAAATCCCTATAGGTAGCACGGTACTAATTACTTTGCGGGAACCAGTTCAAAATTTTGTGTACCCTACATTCAGATTCACAGTGAAGACCAAAGGTTAAATATGATTGGTTTATATTGTTAAAATTTATGCCATATAATATCTCCAGACTGGTGAATGAATAGTGTTTCTAAAATAACAAAAGAATTTTTAATTTAGCTAAGAGTGAATTTTTCAGAATTTTTTAAACTATTTTCCTGATCTTCAAGGAATGGCGGTAAAATTTGAAATGTTAACACAGTGGGTCTGTTTGACTCAGTATAGCTTGAAAGGGAATTGGTCATCAATATATTTCACACTTATTCTTGGGTTAACATGATAAAGTTCTTCAACAATTGATATGACTTCACTTTGGTTTTTGTTTTAAATAAGTGAATTTTCTGAAAATGTTGCTATTGTCGCCTATGGAAAAAATAATTAGTACCGCGCTACCTAAAACCCCGTTTAAAGCCTGTATTTTGTTCTGAATTGATTATTGAATTCTCATATATTGGAAATTCTTGTTAATATCCATCCAGAACATTAATATTTTATGCTTAAGATTCACATAATGACTCTGAAAACAATATTCTTAAGTTTATAATGATCAGTCTAGACCGTGTAGTTTAATTTGAACAAATAAATAAAATTGTATGCGGTTGATAGGAATTTTTTTTTATTGTTTTATCATCTTCAAGAATTTTTCCGTTGGTTTCCACCTGCTATGTCTTTTTGCCTCACGGACTTTGACTTTCATGTTCGGAAATTTTGAAATAACCCCCCTTTGAAATATGTTTTGATTCGAGCAATACCAAAATACCGAAGTTACTGTTAATATTGAAACATTGAAGACAAGGATATTATTCCTACATCAACAATTTAATTAATTATCATGTTATTATATGAGTGATGATTTCTATTGCTAGTGCCTTAGCAACCAACTTTGACCAAATAAAACAATAACATGTATAGTATAATGAAATCTTCTATTAATTAGACAACTTGAGTAATTTGTATCAAGAATAGTAAAGCAAATGAGAACGGAAGCGTCAATTCAAACCGAATAATCCAAGGGCAATTGAAACATCGTAAAAACAAAAACAAACTAAGATGTATTTGTGTAGCACTTGCCCCAAGTAGCAACCATGTCTACGATTCAAAATTAATTCTTAAATTGCAATCACTAGAAATTAAGGTTAAGTAGACATTTGTACTAAGCTTCATTCACATAGAGAATATTTAGCCTCTTGAATTAGGAATTAACGACCTGAAAGCAACTTTCAATTTTGACCTTTTGACCTCCATGACCTTGACCTCTTGATTTTGATGTTTTCAAATTTTCATTCAGTGACCTTGACCTGATCATTTTATTTGTGTTGTTGTACTGAGCTCTACAAGACCTATTCACATAGAAAGTATGAAGCCTCTAGCTATTGTAATTACTGAGCTACAGCAAAATCTAGTTTGACCTTTTGACCTCTGTGAGTATGACCTTGTCATCTTGATCTGACCTAAGTGAAATTTACATAGTGCTGTCCAACCTCATATAATCAATATACAGGCCAGATATAAAGGTCCTATTCTATCTGGTTGGAAAGATATTGGCAATGTTAAAGTTCAGTAACCTTGACTTTTGACCTGAATGAATTTGTACTAAGCTTTATAAGTTCTCCTCACACATGGAATATTAAGTCTCTAGCTATTGTAATTAACAACCTTTAGTAAAATCTAGATTTTGACATTTTGACCTCTGCGACCTTAACTTTGCCCTGACCTAAGTGAATTTGGCATGAGGCTGTTCAGCTTTATATGACCAATATACAGGCCAAATATAAAGGTTGTACTTCATCTGGTTGAAAAGATATAGGCAATGTTAGTTTTGTTAAAGTTTTTCAAATTTGCATTCAGTGACCTTTACGGAGATTTCTTTTTCTTACAAATTTTTAACAGTATTCTGGAGCAAGTATTTCCGTATAATGATGTCAATATATCTCATTATTAAGAATAAAATGTCATTATACCACCTAGCTGCGTCGCAACTGATCAGCTTTGTTGGCGGAAAACAGTCGTTGCGCGCGAAAAGTTAATTTACTAATTACTTTTATTTGAATTGACAATTTATTATATTTTAAAATTAATGAAAACTGCAGTTCAGGTGTCTATAAAAATGGCGTTTTTCTACCGACGTGTAATTTACAAGGTATAAATCTAGGATTATGTGAGACGCCTGCAATGAAATGCGAATCACTAAATAATGTTTTGACATTCAATGTTCTTTATCTCAAGATCTGGCACCTGAACCGGTTTTCAGGGATCTGGCTTCAGAGCTGCCAAGTGCGTCCCAAATTGGTAGATAGGGTTTGCCCTGTCTATACAGGGTAGTCAGGTCTTATTACGTAAAGTATGATCACGAAACATCGTAGATGAAGAACAACAAAAGCGTTGTTACTTTGCTTGTTTTGTAGAGACTTTGTCTAATATGCATTTACTCCATATCCTTTCATTCAACATTAAACATGCTCAACGTAGTATAAAAACCACTTCTATATTTTCATGAGGAGAGCAGAGTCACTGGGTCTCGTATAGAATGCTAAATTATCTGCCCCTTCCCATTTCTCTCCTTTTTCAGTCGCAATCAAAACTCGTTGGCCCAGTTGTCCCTTCCAACATTCATTTCTATGTTCTTTAGTTATATTTTTTTAATCTATTAAATTGTTTTCGTCCATCTATATATGAGATATTACTCACTGTACGTTAAACTTTAATCAATTTATACCTCAAGATGAACTGAGAAACAAACAATGAAGGATATGGCGTAAATACGCATGAGAGAGTCTCTTTACGTACATGATAGAATTGAGCAATGGAATAACGCTTTTATTGTTGGTCATGTGTGATCGAGAATGAAAGTAAAGAATAGCGATCATTGTTGATCTGATCATAATTTGGAAAATACAAGATTTAAACGACTGACAAATTTTGTAATGCTAGATAGCTAGGTTAAGGGAATAATATTTTTTTATCTTGAATTTTGAGATAAACTGTGTTTCCAAACACAGAAAAGAATAAATATTATAGTAAATCTTACAATTTAAATACTAATATTTAATATTTCAAATTTATATTGAAAAAAAAATGTTGGGCATTGTTTTAAAAAAAAAACATTCGACTAATTGATAAATTATTGTATGAAAACATTCGATTGGTTGATTGGTAATAATTTATTGTCCAGTGAGAAGTGTTGAAGTTTTTTTCCAGGACGAAAACAAGTTAATCAGTTCAAAGTGAAAGAAGACAGATACTAAGGAGGCACGATGGACTTTGCTCTCTGTATTTTTCAGTTATGGTGTACTTGTGCGTGAGAGAATTTCTCATATAGATATACTATTGATACTTTCAAATTTTGGCAATTATTTTTGTAATTTCGAAATGTAATCCAGACCACCTGTTTTAAGTGCCCACATCTCACTATTTTATAACGCCAAGTTTTCTTACATTCGACTTGATGAGTGCCCTGTGCTTGTCTATATGTTGTAGTTGTCCACTAGCTTAAGACACTAGTGCTTTTGTCGGGCAAAGGATGACAGTGATTGTAAGAGCACGTTGCCAGTTTTATTGATGTTTGTTGACAATCCCGCATTCATGACAAAGAAAGACATGGATGTAGCGTTGCTCGACAATTAGCAAAGAATTCCGCTTAAACCGGTGCTAGGGGCCGTCTTGAACTTGCTATGAGGTATGAGCAAAGCTCATTGTTGAAGGCCTCATGGTGACTTCAAGACCTTTGCTTGTTTTTTACCATGTATTTGTAGAGACTTTGTCTCATGTGTATTTACTCCATATCCTTTTATTCATCATTTGGGAACAAGTATTGATTCTCGCCAGAAAAGGGAAGAAATGGGTAGGGGCAGGAAATTTGCACTTCACAACGAACACAACGTTCCCCATTGATCCTTTTAATGAGAACTATAACAGTGTTAACACTGCATTGAGCGGGGTAATTCTCAATGCAGTTTATGTACAATGGTTCAAGATCGGGCTTTCCTTATTTTGACCTGACTACCTCACATAAACAGGGCATTCTCCTATCAACCATGGAGACACGCTCTACAGGCCCGTAGACGGAGCCATGAAAACCGATTTAGATTAAAAGGAGAAATATTTTAAGCCCTTGCCTTTCAAATTTAATGGTTACAACATGAACACAGGGTAGATAAATAACTGTATATTCAATGTACCATTAATAAATGTCACTCTGACCCTATGGTTTTAAACTTCATGGCTGAGGTTATAATTGATATGATTATTAAGAGCCATATATAGCTGTTTGTATTTATTATGAATCATGAATTGGCATCTTAATCAAATACTCGGGGATTTGGTAATAGTTGAAATACATAATTCTGATAATTTTATTGCTTTTTGTGGCCAAGTTGAGTCTTTGAATAACATTTGATCTCAAGTTTGCAAATTTTATGGCGTATGTAAATGTTATATGTATATAAGACCATTAATGACTATCTATAGTTATATTGTGTCACTTTATGTCAAATAATGTTCAAAATAAATTTTCTTGTCATTGTGCCAAATACTTGCAAATTTCATGGCTGTGGTTAATAGTACAGATAAGGATCATTCAATAGTTGAAGTCTTTTTAAGACATTACATGCAATTCTGACACATCCTTGAAAAATTCATGTCTGCGGGGATACCTGTGACGAGTAATTATTTCGACTTATATTCATTTAGGGCTTAAGTTTGGCTCCAGGTCGTAAGAAATAGTTATAGCTTCGAAGTTATTGATAGACTTTATCATTTCAACATTTCCGCGCTTTCCAGTTTCAAGGCTTCATTTTACCCATTTTTGCCAGTTGTATTCAAATCTTCAGTCAAAACGGCTTTCCTCTTTTTCCCTATTTGAATTTTTTATAAAAAAGTTATAAACAAGCTAGATTACGTCCTCAGGGATTAGATATACTGATTCTGACTTTACCCTGGATCGACCCAGACAGTGTAGTGGGTGCTGTTTACAGAGCAGGACATACTTACCCTTCCAGAACACCTGATGTCTCATTCGGCACACTCTCAGTGCTTGAGTTTTTCTCTGTTGTCTTGAATATTCTATTGTTGAATTTTAGTTCTGTTTTCGGTAGTGATATTTGTGTAACAGATTTGTCCTGATTATTATCTGAAAATCAGAGAGATTAACAAACGCTTACCAAATTCTAAGCTTTGTACTGTTTTAAGGTTAGAGAAGTAACACGCGCCATGGAATTTAATTGGTTTTGTCCACGGGTTTGATAATGACATTTACCAATCTGTTTAAGGTGAGACGTTACTAAATGACTATGTCTTACTTTCCAGTGAAAATTTGCACATGACTTACATCGGAATATCAACTTTTTAATAGGGGTCATGGATCACTTAAGGAAGATATTTGACATTGAAAACGCGTTTTTTGAGGTCCACTTTTACAAAGAAATAACGTAAAAATGGCAATTTCACACCTGAATATTTTATGTTTTTCGATATATCTACTATTGCAACGAATGCATATTGTCCAAAAACTAACACAAAGAAGAAAAAGTAATTACAAATCCATTGATGTGTAGAAAACCATATGTCATGGAGCATCTTATTTCTGTATTTGCGCTCAAACTTTTGCAAGAGGCGTACAAAATTGCCAAACCGGCGACGTTACAATGCGTAACGATAGTTTGAAATTGAACACGACGCTTGTTTATATTAAATGTAAAAAGTCCGCATAGACGGATATTACTTTTGACAAGATAATTTTACTGAAGATTACTGTAAAAGTGATGTTATTGTTTTTTATAATTTTACTGAAGATTACTGTAAAAGTGATGTTATTGTTTTTTTAATAAGTTTTTGCGGAAAAAAAACACCGATTTGCGCTGGAAACAGAGAAAATGTCTTTGTGGGAATTTTCACATGATTTGAATTTATTTATCTATTTGTTTATTTATCTATTTATTTCATTTATTTATTTTATTTTTTGCCTAATTTCATGTTCATATTCATCTTGGGATACTTACCTTATAACAAGCAAACCTCAATGATTAAAAAAGGAGACAAAGTAATTATATTTATTCAACAGTTGAATGTAGAGTGATTACATTGGCAGATCCAGAGAAAAGATTGCATGGATTGTAACCCTCTACACATTTCCCTTCAAAACTTTTAAATTTCGTGCTGAATCTAGACGAAAAATGGCAAAAACGATGGATTGTAACCCGCGTTTTTAAATGACTGAAACAATTTGTGAATAATTTGGGTTTTTTTTCTGTGATGAATGATTTGCTGATTTACACTAAGTAATTAATCTATCTGCTTTATAATGGAGAGAAAAAAGATATGAAGTTTTTTTGTACTACCATTACGCGGAGCAGACCTTAAAATGTGCTAGCGCAAAATATTGTTCATGCATGCAAAGACAGACATATCGCCCTAGTCGATCCAACATAAATATGATTCAAAGCCTTTAGTCTTGAAGTGCGAATACCATTATTCGGAAAAGCTCTAAATGCAAATTTGCATGCAGTCCTTTCTTTTTTGACTCTGGACCCTCGATCTCGTGCGTTAGAAGAGTACAAGCTATATTGCAAAGTCACAATAGATCTAGAAATTTTGGAAATGGCAAAATAAGTAGATATGATTCCTCTCTACATACAAGGGACAATCATTTGTAAACATTCGTTTTGTTTTTTTTTATTTTTTCCCTTTTTATATCTTGATGTCACTCACTAAAATAAAAGAAGGCTAGGTATTCCAATTTATGAAAAGAAAAACAAAGTATACGTTTTGATAGTATATGTGTGAAATTAATGAATTACCAAAATGACCTAATCGGACAAGACGGTTCAAAAAACACACACAAAAAAAAAAACACAAAAAACAAACCAATAAATATGTACTTAAGATCAGTTTTGTCATCGATAAATACGTTGTTTTTAATTTTGTTTTTGCTTTTAATGTTTTTTTTTGTACTTTTTTCTCATTGGCCGCTCCCGACTTGTGTTGCTTCAATGATATATTTCATCTGCGATCGATGTTGCTCAACATTTTACCGCTTAAGTGCTCGCCTCTGGTTGAAGACCCTCAGGCGACATCAAGATGTAGACAGGAATAAAAACCCCGTCTTTGATAAACTGGAGTTTTCTATGTATCGTGTGCGTTTTTGTCACATGTACATTCACTCCATATCCTTTAAATTTTTCTATCTGTAGATTTTACTTCCCCTCAAAAAGGGCTTTCATAATACTAGTAACAGCTTTATTCCGTAATAGTATATGAAATAAATTCAAGAGATTATTTTCGATATCCCCGGCCGAATCGGTATTTTTAACATCGGAAATCGGGACAGACCTGTTTTACTATTGGAAAAATGGGTGAAGATACATTAGGATACGAAAAGTCATGTTTTAGCCACTTGAAATTTGTATTTCCATGGTGAAACTTGTAAGAGATTTATAAATAAACAGCTGCGCCAAGAGCGCATGATACGCCCGTCCCCACTTTTAAGCAAACGGATTAATTGATTCTTGACTCCATATGAACAAACATGACAAGGGACTTCTGATATGTATCAATTATTTCATCTGATGTCAAACAGTCAAAAATGAATATTGGTTTAGAGGGGTAATGATGTCTTAAATATCTATGTGTAGACAGAAATTGCAATTTCAAGCTTTTTTGAAATAATCAAAGTCCCATAACTCTGGAACGAAAAATCCGACGACAAAAAAAAACGATAGGGAGCTTTCTTCCGTCATACCCAACAATCCTGCAAAGTTTCAAGAAAAATGTTGAAAGCGTTCTCTAGTTAGAGTACGACATGTGGACGAAAATTGCAATTTCAAGCTTTTTTTAAATAATCAAAGTCCTATAATTCTGGAACGAAAATTCCGACGACAAAATAAAACGATAGGGAGCTTTCTTCCGTCATACCCAACAATCCTGCAAAGTTTCAAGAAAAATGTTCAAAGCGTTCTCTAGTTATAGTACGACGTGTGGAGGGACGGACACCGGTATACCATAATACGTCCCGTTAAAGACGGGCGTATAAAAAATGACTTTTTTGATTTATTAAAACACTATATTCATCATACTTGACATGAAATTTTCGAACAACGTCACCGAAATTGTGATTTTTCAAAAAGAATGTCGAGGATTTCCGGATCTTTCCGATTGAAAATAAAAACGAAAATCCTGATGAGTTCCCTTATTTCCTTATACAAATATTCCGTCTGCAGCAAATAAAATAATGCTTGGAAGTTTTTCTTTATTGTCATAATTAAAACACATCGGAATCAAAAACTTTACAGTTAAGAAGTTGCGATAGAAAAATTAGTAAAGTCTTGTCAAGCTGTTAAAACAGTTCAAAGAGATCGAAATAAGGCCAGATGTGATTTCTAGGTAATTTTTTAGACAGTAATCGTTTGCAAAGTACTAGCAACCAGAGAAGATTCAAATGGGAACTAACTTTTGACTTTGATCTCGGTATGTCACCGCCTTCCACGTCAAAGGTGTCCAAACGTAATCGGAGGGAGGTAACGTCTCACCTTAAACCATAAACGCATTACTGATTGTATGCGGGGCAGGGCAAGTTTATCCTTGCGGCGGGGGACCTGATGTCACTCTTTGAAAGATCACATTGTTAGTGCTCTAGTTTTTATTGTATTTGTAGTGTTTGCGTTTTATGGTTTTGTAGCGTCTTTGATCTTTACTCTGCTGATGTTTTACCTTGTCTGTGGACTTTGAATTATGTAATCTTGTTCCTTGTTCCATCGGTATTCTACTGCCGTTTTATATTGATATCTATAGTACTGAAAGCGTGAAAACGGTTGTTCCGACTCGCACATTCTACTCCAAACTGTTTAAATGAGTACAATGTGCGTGTAAAAACAACCGTACTGCCGTTCTTCAACGTCTGAGAATGTGTACCATCTACTGAACAATTGCGCCAGTAAGATTAAGCTAGTTATTGTTTGCATTAAAGTCAGTTGTCGACTTTAATATTGCAGATTTCGGCACCGGATTTTGTTTGTTTGTGTAAAAAATATCGCACATTGCTGTAACCTCTTTTAAGGACATGATAGGATAGGGGCAGTTTTTGGCCCCCTCGCCAATTAAGTTTGTTTTCATAATATCATAAGCCATAGTGACGTTACTTTGAAAAAAAGGTACTTTTTTGTTGTTGCCATGAACGTTTGGTTGCCTAGCAACCATTTGTAAAATAATATGTACTTTCACGAAAATGTGGTGTATTTGAATTCTCTTGGATAAAAAAAAATCTTCTTTGTACTGTTTGAAATAACTTATATAGGAGAATGAGATTGATTATTAAATTCAGTGAATATTTCAGTAAGTAATAGAGACCTAGCAACGAGAAAAACTGCTTAGCAACCATGTCGATTTTCGAAATATTTTTTCATGAAACAGCTATACAAGTTAGCAACTTCTGTTGTCAAAAACTGGTATACACCTCTTTCGACACTGATTCAAACTCTCGTCTTCAATACAACCAACAATATTGTTTCTTAGCAACCATCATATCCCATTATTAGCAGTTGTAAGGAAAAAACAAAATACCGAACTTAGTGTGAAGTGTACTCAATAGTGATTTTGGCTCTTTTCAAATGAGTGAAACTTTTTAACACCAAAATGTATTATAAAAATACTTTTATATGTAATAATTAATTTTTTTTCTATAATAAATAATAACTATTGGTCGTTGCTTTGACCTTGTGTTTCCTAGTAACAATTGCTATGATATGACTCGAAATATCACTGAAATGTGGTCTAGTGTTTGGTATCGTTTTCTCTCATTTATTTAAATTTTTTTACAGTTTTATGTTTTAACCAAGCTTTGTTACAGAAATTTTATTTAGTGATTAAGTCAGGAACAGAAAATAACCCTTACAATTTAAACCATAGAAAATGTTTCCAATCTTATCCATATATTGCTGCATTTTTAGGCAAAAAGTCTCAAACAACATGACGACGGATGACTGTATGTTCTACTTTCTGCAAAGTTTAGATAAACATATCCTGAAACTGAAATGAAAATTCGGGTCATATTGTATTACCCATGTCTATCTGTTTGTTTGTTGATCAGTATAACGACTACGTGGTTAAATCCCTGCAAATTCCACTGTAGATTTTAAGCAAAGCATCAAATTGATCCACAAGTAAAAAATATACATGTTATAACACAGTAAATGTAATTTCCACTGAAAATAATATTTGTTCTAATGAATAACGAATACCGAAGGTACTGTAAATTTAATTTCTGCATAAGGCTTTTTCGACAACTATTGTTTCATCAGTGCAGATAAAATCAAAACATTTGGAATATTGTCAACTCAAAGATGATTAAAACTTATAGAGAAATAATGTTTATCTCACAACAGTCTGAAAATTATGAGTATCATGCTCGACCATGCTGAAAATATAGGTCAAAGTGACCTTATTTTCCTAGATGCTTGACCCATAAGCAGAGATGTATAACAATGCATAGTAATATGATTTTACCATGAATAAGTATACCCTGGTACTGAATAATCTTGTTTCTGGACCAAAAGATTAAAAAGTTATAGCTCACAGAAGTAACAAACAATCAAAACGGTTATTTGACCACAAGGTCACACACCATCATATGATGACATTCCTATGTGCACAATATCTTAGACAGGTCGACAGATTTAATTAAAAGTCACAGCAAACACCTAAAATTGCAATTATTTGACCAAAAAGTAAAAGGTCAGTGTCTCATAAAGTCATTATAGCATGTGACACATCTTACTATGATGACAGATCCACACGCCAAATATTGTAAGATAAAAAAAAATCTTACGTAGACCAGCAAAATAAACGGCTGACATATTACAATGCAGTTATTTGACATCTTTAAGTCAAAGGTAATAAAAATGTCACTATGGTACACGACACACATAATAATGAAAAATCAACATTTCAAATATCTAAAGTCTTTCAAAAGATAAAAAAAAAGTAATGACCCGACCAACACACAACATTACTTAACTCTAGGTAAAAACTGAAAAAAAGTTCTGGCTCGTAAAGGCAAAAACTCAATAAGAAACAGTTTATGTCATCTAGATAAAAGATCAAGAATGTCGCACAAAGGTCACTATGGTACACGGCACACTTTTTCATGATGAAAGACCATCATGCAAATTATCTTAAGTATATGCAAGTTATGGCCTGCCATGGACATCGAACACAAAAAAGCGTTTATTTGACCTTATTTGTAAAGTGTAATGGAAAAGGTTTGTCAACTTTTATTATTATTTTATCCTCGAACACATTCATTTGTCTTGTTTTATAAATTGACAGTCAAACGCCTTACCGTCTGAGTTACGGGGCAATCAATAGGAAGAGTGGAAATAACAGCTATCGATTTCACTGCATGGCTTCCGATTTGCATGTTTATTTCATTACACTCAATTTTTGAAAAAATAGTCATCCCCAGCAATGTACAACAAAATTTGACAGTGCGAGTTATCTCGACAGATTGGTCGTCTATATCAGTGCCGTATCGATCTGACAATGTGACCACATGTGGCGATAAATAAACACATTTTATAGAATCGAAATAAAACAGTGGGTGACAGTTTGATATGTTAACATCTATATCAATTTAAATTAATTAAAGTAACGATGTGAGGACATTTGCACTATTTCAATATTGAGTTTAAAGTAAAGAGAACCAAAACCATTCTGGTGAGAGAGAATTATAAGCAGCAACACTTTCAAATAGCAATTAGTAAACTTTTGGTTCTAACTTTTTTGTTTTTTTTTTAATTGTTTAAATAATGTAAAAAAAATACCAACTATATAAAAAGGTTGAAATCTGTATTTTGAAGTATGATTCCTTAGTGAAAGTGCATCTCTAGTGAAAGGAAAGAATGGCCTCTTCAAACAATTTTCGAAAGAATGGGATACATTCGTAATATTGATCCGTTGAAGGGACAAAAATGGCTTTGTCTTTTTTTAAAGCACATGATAGAAAAAAGAAGGGAAACGGGGAATGTGTCAGAGAGACAACGACCCAAAGGGGAGTAATAGCAACTCAAAGCCCCCATAAGATCTTCAATGAACGGTGAGGAAACCCCACGCCCAACGGCGGGTCGGAGTCGGCCCCTAAATAAAGAGTAATCAAGTTCAGCAAAATAAACATCATCCTAGACTCATATAGACATAAAGTAAACTAACTAGAAAACAGAACCTGAATATTATACAAGGAATACAAGTTTATTGACCAATTATGGGCCCACGAGGGGCAATGACAGCACAAATAATGATTCTGACATAAATGAGCATAAAGCTAAAAACAATTTACATATCATATAATAGATATTAATAGTAAGATCAGTCAAAAACATATATTGTTACAGTATAACTATATTATTATTATTACTATTATTATGAATGTAGGTTTTTTCGAGAACGACTTACATGTTGTACTTCAAATAGTTTGTATATTTTTTCCATATTGACAAAAACAAAATAAAATGTGAACTAGAATAAAATTCTTAAACCACTGACTTTTTATATGTCTCTTGTGATTATTTAGAGAAAAATTGTTCATCTACACTCATAACTAAGGAGTATATACATCCCCTATTGCATAGCTCTGTCCTTAGCTGATTTCGGCTTTCAAATTAGATCATTTAGGTAATTCACGTTATTTTTGTTTCATAAGATTTTTTTTCACTTTGTTTAGGGGACGACCATTTGATTTTTACGGAAAGGGGAAAGGGGGGGGGAGCTGGCATATTTTGTGAATAAATTTTCTTGCCTCGAAACGCATGAAAATAAATATTCTGGCCTCATCCACCCAGAAAATAAAAAAAAAATAATCTGGCCCCAGGTTCTTTAAAACAGTAAATAGAAAATACATAATCTCGCCGCGAAGAGGCGAAAAATAAATTTTCTGACCCGCAAAATGTTGAAAATAAATAATCTGACTCGACCAAAACTGCCAGTCCCAATTCAGAATCAAAAGGTCGTCCCCTTATGGTCTACCAAATATTTTGATTTGATATGACTGAAGAGACACAAGTTGTCGAATGGCCATCTTATGCATAAACTAAACTTAGCAATCTTGGTATAATTTGAAACGCCCTCAAACTGTACCATTTGCTATTTATTAACTTAAACATGAAACGTTCATTGAGGGGGGAGCAAGGGGGGTCCCATAACAGCCTAACAGCAAATTGATTTTTTCCAATAACAGATAATAGATAATTCAAATAAGTGATAACAGCTAACAGTGTACATCAAGACAATAACAGCTAACATATAAATGTAAAACTTAAATAACAGTCATCTTATTCAATAAAACTTTCTTGTGGAGAAGATATACATTCATAAGCCATCATTGTTCATCATAAACATGTTTTTTTAATCATATAGCTTCTGTCTACAACTGTATAACTCCTTCATCTACAACCTGGTTAATCACGCTAATTCCAAATCTGGTTTATCACGCTAATCCAATTTGGAATTTGAGAAAAAAAATCCCAAAACACCGTTAAATTATATGATATCAAAAAGGGCAACAAGTATATAAAATTCTAAGAAAAACGTGTGAAGTCTTGATGTTATAAAATGTATGTTGTGATGGGAGTTTATTTTATTCCAAATTCCTGGCACCTGAATCGGTTTTAGGGGCTCCGGCTACAGAGCTGCCGGTCGCGTCCCCAGTTGGTGGATAGGGAAATGCCCTGTCTATGCGGGGCAGTCAAGTCATAATACAGAAAGCCTGACCGTGAACCATTGTAGCCAAACTGTGTGGAGAAATGCGACGATCCATGCAGTATAAAGACCCCTTCTATTATATTGTTTAAAGAGAGCAGAGTCTCTGGGACTCGTATAGAAGGCTAATTTTCCTGCCCCTACCCATTTCTCCCCTTTTCCAGTGGCAATCAAAACTCGTTGTCTCTTCCATAATTGCTTCTTTCTTCTCTTACTTATATTTTTGATTAACTTTGATTAACTGTTGTTCTTGTCCTGATATAGCTGAAATATTGCTCACTGGGCGTTAAACTCTTATTTAATCAATCAATCAATTTATTTCAAATTGAAAGTATAAAGAAAAAGCTGGTCAAATTAACCACAACAAATAAAAAGTTGAATTACAAAATCGACTGAACATGCTGAATAGTCAAAATGTAGACTAATAACTTATACAGCTATATAATAATGTAGCAGGCACGGAAGGGGGAATTCAAACTTAAAAGTGAAAGGAGAAATCGCCGAGCGGAGCGAGGCACGAAAAATTTGGGTATGTCTTTGTAATAACACCAAACTGATTTGTTCAATAACAGCTAACAGTGAACTGAATATTCATCATAACAGCTAACACAGAACTACCCAATAACAACTAACACAACATTATATTTTGCAACAACAGCTAACAGAGAATCAATTTTACCCAATAACACAATAACAGTTAATACCCCCCCCCCCCCCTCTTCATTTGCTATTCTAGCCTCATCTAGCACACTTCAACAGATTTCCCCCATCCCTCCTACATGTAGCTGTTTCATGTGTAACCGTGTTTCTGTCACTAAATATAGGCACATAATACTGAAAATTTAACATCAAGTGATCCAAAACACATGACAAAATTATGCATGCGATTGTCGCCGGGGCCACGTTTTTCACTGACAATCGTCGTATCTGATGTACACACCGGGACACGTTTTGTCAACGCTTATTTGACTATTTGAATAAGAGGGTCCCTGTTCGGCTTAAAATCCTCTTGATCAATCTTTGTCACACGAACGACACATCTTTTTTAGTTAATAAACAAGGCGGGTCATTAACTGGAACGTCTACATAAAGGTAAGAAACAAACGACGGTCCTTTACTTAAAATCTGCGTAAATTTCTCTGGTTCCTAGTAAATTTATTAATATCTTGTGCAAATATTATGGTAAATATATTAATAAAATTAAATAATATGTTTATTTCACTACGGCGTCGTCCCATTTCCTTCCTATAACGTTTTTGTTTATTCCGGAAATATGTCGATTTTCAAGTTATTGCGTTACCAAGGAAAGCAAAACATTTTTTTTTTCACGGTTTTTATTTGTTTTAGGTATGAGTGAACCTATGAACCACGTCAAGCTTTTACATAGATATATTAAGCATTGAATGTTCTGTGACGAAATTCAAGTTGTAGTGGTAAATAGTTCGTTCCCTTGTGTGTTATTGTACCTTTTTATAGAAACAATACCATTGACACGATTTGTAGGAAATAAATAAGTAATATTTATAGCTGAGTTGTCTTATTGTCTGATTGTTTAACAATTACTTTGTGGTTACTATTCCCAAATAATCATTTGACTTTGATAGTGCGACACTGCGATAGAGTTTAAAGAGTTGTTGGCTATTTCTGGATAAGAAGTAGACTAACATATTCTTTGTACCAATAGGTCAAGACAAGGAGGCCCTGACTAGTGGCACCTTCGTGCTGGTGACTACTTGGCTCTGCATAAGGTCCAAGTGTCACTAGTTACATATCACACGATACACAAGACACTTTTAGCCAGTTTGTTGTCCATTGGTCCATTACACACACTAGGGATATCAATACAGTTAATAAATACGCTACCATTTAACCTTAGGGGACAATCACAGCAAATCCAGGGAAATAACCTTGGTACGGATCCACGGGTACAGTAGTACCATCTGGCGTGTAGGAAGTGGGTGACCCCCTGCACGTTGCAGTTCTCTGGTGTAAAAATTTACGTGGGTCGTAGATTCGCTCACATTTTAAAATGCATTTGAACAGTCAACAAACACGTATTTTCTATGTATTTCTGGCATATAAGTCATATTCTGAGACGTTAATATTGGTACTGAAACAAACTAGAAAGGCAAATAGTGGACTTGTCATTAAAAAGTAGACATTTTATTACAAAATTAAGTACAATTTATGCTTGGAATGTAAAGTAAATTTTTTGATAAAATAAGGGGTCGCTTGCAATAGCTTATCCTATCATGTCCTTTGATTGATTAATTAGAGTTAAACGTCGAATGAGCAATATTTCAGCTTGATCAGGACGAGAACAATTAAATCAATTCAAAAAAATTGTAAGTAACAGAAGAAAGAAATGAAGGGGCAACCGGGGCAACGACTTTTGATTGGTACTGGAAAAGGGGAGAAATGGGTAGGGACAGGAAATTTAACCATCTATACGACACTCAATGCGTCTGTTCTCTTTAGAGAAATTTAGAAGGGGTCTTTATACTGCATGGAGCGAGTTTGGCTACAATGGATCGCGGTCCAGCGTTCCGTATTATAACCTGACTACCCCACAATGAAAGAGCATTCCCCTATCCTGCCCCCGGCAGCTTTGTAAACGTACTAAGGCGTCGGGCTTTTAATTTGATGATTTCTAATACCTATGGAAAGAAAAAGATACTTTTTTAATGCTTCATACTTTAGTGTTGAAGGGATAATATTTTCGGCGCACAAGACTGGATTACTCCAGTTGCAATAGGTGTTGCAAGGTATTGACCGAAGTCGGATGATAAACAAGTCTCACTTTGGCTTTAACCATCTGCTTGGATCCTTTGTTTTTACTTCAAGAACAAACATACCCGTAAATGAAATAATTCAACGAAAACCCCTATATGTTATTGAAATATGCATGCATTAACGCAAAAGAAATATCTGAAACAAATTGTACTTCTAATCTCTTTCCAGGGTTTACATGTTTAAATCCGTGGATAACAGTTGTTTACCCCCCGAACGAGTACACCTTGATATTTTAAGGTAAGTAATATTGTGTCATCTATATCATCAAGTTAATTGGTCACCCTTAAAGTAGGACAATCGATCAGCTAGAAATGTTCACCAGTGTGAAAAAAATACATTCCAAACTTCCTCCGAAATTATCGATCGCCTTGATTGGTCAATTATCAGTTTTTGAAAGCTATTTCTGTTTGTATAACTGAATCCGTTTACTTTAATAGTGACATGGTTGTTTTGACATGCCCCTTATATATATTTGTAGTTGGATTTACGTTTTAAGCCCGACCTCTTCCCAGATATCCCTTTCATTATGTATAATGTCTTCAGCCCCGTTTTCCTGCGTCTTTAACGTAGAGCACCGCAAAGGTAATGTAGCGGTGTGAGAGTGGTGGGACGCTGGAAGATATTTAGTCATATATTAAACTTATAATCCCTAATGTACCCTTCATGACCTTAACTAACCCACCTATTATACCTAAACCCAACTCTAACCCTCTATGTTTGGGTAACTAATTATTTTCATTTTTGTGTTGTAAAAATTACTCCGGAAGGTCTTTAAATGTATTTCCTAAGCCTGGACGTGCTTTTCTATATTTGAGTTGTCTCCCTTGTCTCTGCTATACCATTAATCCCAAACCATTGTGTTGTTTTCTATCGATTTATTTCCCTGTTCTGTTCTGCCTTGTTTTGTTCTGGCCTGTTTCCCAACCGTAACTCTAA
>MJUU01058448.1:0-33949 GCA_002080025.1 Modiolus philippinarum | reverse complement strand
TTTTTAACTATATGATGATGAAACTGACATTAAAATTGATTTTAAAAAAAATTGAAAGTTTGAAACATCAAAATCATTATTTTTTTAGACTTGTAATTTTTTTACATGTACCATCAACTATATTCATTCCGCGGTAAATCATGTCATTTGTACAATCCTATATCAAATAACGGACCGCCTCGTGGCGGCCCTTAAAAAGTCAGAGACAAGAAATCAACCGACAAAGAGAATAAACTAAAATTTAAAAATCTTCTTTTTTCAAGTTCCTTTACAAGAAATAAGTACATTTATTTACTTTTAGAATTAGCACGTAAAGTAGTTAAAATGTAATTAATCATGTTGACCATGCAATTGGAAAAAGATAAATTACATTGCTTAAAAGCCATGTAATTTGTAAATTATTTGAAGATGTTGTAATTGTAATTGAATGTAATTTATTACTTTTGAAAGTAATTGACTCAAACTCTGCAATAATCCCTTAAGTAATTGTTGTTTTTAAGATTCTCACCTTAAACAAGATAGCCACCACTAGGGGGTAAATACGTATCCTTGTCTTATAAATTTTAGTTTCTTGATATTCGGGTTGCTTGATGTGGTTTGTTTTAATTGATTTTTTTTTCATTTTTTTTTACTTTTTTGGGGCCATTTAGAGCTTGCTATATGGTATGAGGTTCCTCACTGTTTTAAATACCGTATGAGTACCCCAGATGCTTTATTTCTAGTCTTTTTAAACTGGAAATGGGATGGGATGTTGTCTCATTTTCATTTCCTTTCTTTTTCATGGTTTAGCATTGAACTCTATTGGAACACATTCAAAAATCTCCTGACTACTGAGCTAAATGGAACCAAATTTAGCCAAAATGGGTCTTGGGTAGTCCCGTGTTAAAAATGTATTTCATGATCACAATTTATCTGAGACATCCGCCAGTGGGGAACACAGTTTATTATTGGAGCCTACGGGAATCATTCAGAAATCTTCTCTAAAACTAGTGATCCAATAGGAACGAAACTTGGCAACAATTATACTTTGGTGTTTCTCTGAAAAATTGTTTTTCAGGTTTTTCCTCAAAAGATCAAAGATGACTGCCAGTGGGGAACATAGTTTGACACGACTCAATGGGAAAACACATTCAGAGATGAATAACAAGAAAAAAAAGATTAATAGGATCTTGCATAAGGTCATATTAAAGATCGGGATATCGTTCACAAGTGTAAGAAATTTCGTCCTCTCTCGAGTGGAGCGTAGCGGTACGAGAGGAAAAGACGTAGAATTTCTTACACTAGTGAAAGATATCCCGATCTTTAATTTTGATCTTATGCAAGTACCCATTTCTTCCGTAAAAAGCGAAAAGAAACGTCTGGAAACCTTTACTGTTTGAACAAAGTTGCCGCCATTTGAGTGTTCCTAATATTGTGACGTCAAGTGTTTTATGACGTTAAGTCATGGTTACGATTGTTGTATCACAAAAATCAACACGTTTGGTTGGTCATTTACCGGTGTGAGATGAGGTCGCGTGCATCGATCTCACATGGGTCAGCTCCCACTGTAAACCACCATTTACGGATGAATTATTCCTTTGCTAGCTTGGTTCTGCCATGTATTTGTAAGTACTTTTGCTCATGTGGATTTACTCCGTATCCTATCTATGGAGCCAACGGGCGTTGTGCAAGGGTTACGTTATAATATAGACCAACCATTTAATATAGATCAACCAGAGATTCGTGTAATAAAAAACATAGATTTTGTAAAGTTATTTTTCTTCAAAAATGTTTTGGGGACATGTATATTTTTCTGTCGAAAGAACATGTTCTACAATGAAATATTTCAGTCCTCAGATATCTTAATAAGTAGACTTGTTAGATTTGTGTGGGCACATGCCATATTGATAAGTCATCTTGGCACATAGTTAAGGTGAGATCTTGTTAAAAAAACTTTCCTTTGTCCACCCCTGACATCCAATAATCAACACAAACATCTAATAAATCAGCTGGTTTGTCTGACAAGTCCACATAGTTTACTTGTAGGTGAAGTAGTTATCATGCAGGTTGAATTATAATTATCTAGGCTATAACTTTTGCATCTTGAGAAATGAAAATGTGATGCCATGCCCTGGCATTATCACATGTTTCTTTTCCAAAAAGGTCGGTCCAGACTATTGACACCCTGGGCTATTTCTGTCCATTTTATTAAATACATTGCTGATATTCTGTTAAATTATAGTTATAGTCAAGTTTCATCATTTCATGCTTACCCTTCCGGAGCACCTGATGATCCCTCAGTGTTTATAGGGGTTCAAACTGCTAATGCTTATTTGTTTTGTCTTTGTCATACTGTCTCAATTCGTGTTGCTGTGAATTGCCGTGATTTTAGAATATCCCCTTTCCTCGTCGTTCTTGCTTCGGTACTCGTTTGTTTATTAATTTAGCTTTGTGAACTTGACCTTAAACCCTAGGGCTAGTGCGAAATGTAATTAATTGAATAATAGGACATATGATGTTACCTGTACTTTAAAAATATGATTTTTGCCATTTAAGAAAAAAAAACAACACAATTTTGATGTAATACTATGCTATTTTTACTATCTTAACAATAAAACATATTGACATCATAGGACATCAAGATTGATATATTTTTTTTGTCTCACAAATCAGCTATGACGTTGCCATTCACTTAAAGGTAAAAACAGGAAATTTCAAAGTTTTACCCTCGGCATATAGCGTTAGCACAAGTCTAATGTCAGATACTTCTAAGGATTGAACATCTGTTGTAAAATATAGTGTGTGAACCGTTTAATTTTTTCACAAAATTGTGATGAAAAAAAAATGAAATATTTACATTTTAGATGAAAATATGTTGCCCAAACATGACCAATCCCTTTTCACCAAGATTTCAATACAATATTAATACACTTTATTCAAATATGACACTTGTTTTTATAATAATATACCATCAGCTTTCATTTAATGCCGATCTATTTTATGGTGTTAAGACAATGAAAATATACTATTTATAATTTGAAACATCCTTTTGCAAAAGGGTTTTACGTTTTTGACTTCATGATGGGCAAAATTACACTGCAATAGTTAGTGAGACCTTAAGATCCCAATATGCATGAAAAATTCTTAAAATTGTCTTGACTGCTCAGTAAGGTATCATAATGATAAGGACTATAGCAACATCTATATATTTCATTTGTTCTGTTAAATACAATTGATGTATGAATTTTTAAAACACAGAATGAAAAAAAAAAAACTACAAAGGTTGTTCAAACTGAAAGTTAACTAGAATATAAGGCTATTTTGTAGAATTCAAAAAGAAAAAATAACAGGTCTTTCACAGTTTCAAGAAATTTACCGAAATTGGAATCAGATCAGTTATTGAAAATAATTGTTTTCACAATAAAATGTATTTATAATAGTATGGTTGAAAGACAAAATTCCAAAGAAATAATTGGTCCTTAATAGAGTCGGGAAATTAACCAAAATTGAAATTAAATATTTTTGAAATTCAGTTGTTGAAAATCATTGTTTTCACTAGAATGTTTAAATAATAAATCGTTGCTGGGCATAATTCCAAAACAAATAAGAGGTTTTGATGAGTTTCAGAAAATTTACCAAAATTGCAATCAATAATTTTTGCCATTTGATTACTGAAAAAATCTGCTTTCATCCAAATATTTAAAAAAAGGTATGAATGCTAGAAAGAAATTAAGAAAAAAAAATAATAATGGTAATTGGTCTCAGAAAGCTCCAACAAATTTACAAACAGCGGGATCATAAGTTTTTGCAATTTTATGTTTTAAAATGTTTGTTCATTTCAAATTCATTCAAAACCGTTGTTGTTTAGAAGAATTTCAAAAATTGCTTGTCTGGGACAGTTTAAGGAAATTTCTCAAAACTGGAATAAAATATTTTTGCAATTCAATAACTTAAAATTACAGTTTTTTTTTATCAAAATGATTTTAAAAAGGTATGTATGCTAGGCAGAATCCAAAATATTAGGTCTAAAAGAGTTCCAGAAAATGAAATTACCAAACAGAGTTTTCCATGAGACAAAAAGGCAAATCCAGTGAAAACCACCGGAAAAAATGTCGACTTCAATGGTCCTGACTTTTGTCATGCCAAACCTCCTCTTCCTTTGCGGAAGTGTCCACTAGCAGCCTAAAAATCGGAATAAGAAATGTTGGAAATTTTATTCAATAAAATGTTTGTTTGTTTCAGATCATTCAAAAGCAATGTTTGCTAAGAAGAATTTCAAAAAATTGCTTGTCGGGATATGTTCAGGAATTTTACCAAATGTTGAATTAGGTTTTTTTTTAATTTCTTATATGTTCAGAAATATGCTTAGTAACAAGGAATTATCTTATTTTGTCTACTGCATGCAGAAATAAATAAAAAATATTGATCTTCGACATTTTTAGAAAATTTATCAGAGTTAGTACCAGATTCAAAATTCCAACAGCTTGTTAATTATCTGCATACTATATGCAGTAATGTTCAATTTTAACGAAAATCTGTTTAGACACGTATACATTAGTACTTAATTCATTTTGTAAAATATGACTTTTGTCTGTATATCAACTTTGACGTTTTTTTAGCAAAAAAAAAAAAAAAAAAAAAATACGCAAAAACTATGGAAAAACCAAAAATTCTTTTTCTTTTCATTTGGAGGTTTAGATAAATACGTAAAACTGAAGAAAAAAAAATAAATTTCAAATTTTAAATTTGGAAAGAATTTGTTGAACAATTGTAGCTTCTGGTAAGTTTTTATGATATTCTAATATGAGTAAATAACTTAACTCAATACTATAAAACTTTTATCTGTGGATTAACATTTCAATTTTGCAAATGATTTTAAGTCTCAATATGGAAAAAACAGAAAAAAGTAAAAAAAAAGAAATCATTTTTTTTAACTGGAGGTAATTTTTCGACTATTATTTATCTTCTAATTCTTACACAATTCTATAAAGATTAAATGACTCTATTGGACGTCTGAAAAACTTCACTTTTATTCTAAAATAGTGCGTTCAGGTCGAATTATAATTATCTGGGCTATAACTTTTTCATCATGAGTTGAAAATGAACATTGAGGCCATGCTTTTCACCATCACATGTTTCTTTAAAAAAAAAGTCGGTCTAGACTATTGACACTCTGGGCTATTTTTGTCCATTTCATAAAATACATTGCTAATATTCTGTCAAATCATTGTTAAAGTCTAGTTTCATCATTTCATTACAAATCATTTGATGTGTTAATAATGTTGTTGTGTTTATTAATTTAGCTTTGTGAACTTGACCTTAAACCTTAGGGCTAGTGCGAAATGTAATTAATTGAATAATAAGACATATAGATTTATCTGTAATTAAAGAATATGATTTTTACCATTAAGAAAAAAAACACAATTTTTGTGTATACTATTTTTACTATCTTAACAAAACAACATGCTGACATCATTGGACATCAAGATTGATATATTTATTTTTTTTAATGTAAGGCTTCCATGATTAATGTCTATGTCTCACTAATCAGCTATGACGTGCCATTCACTTTAAGGTAAAAACAGGAAATTTCAAGGTTTACCCTCGGCATATAGCGTTAGCACAGGTCTAATGTCAGATACACTTTTGAAGTATTTCTAAGGAGTGAACATCTGTTGTAAATATTTTTTTTACAAAATTGTAATGAATAAAAATATGAAATATTTACATTTTAGATGAAATATGGTACCCGAACATGACCAATCCCTTTTCATCAAGATTTCAATACAATATTAATACACTTTATTCAACACGACACTTGTTTTTTTTTCATAATATACTATCAGCTTTCATTTAAATACCGGTCTTTTTAATGGTGTTAAGACCATGAAAATACAATTTATGATTTGAAACCCCCTTTTGCAAAAGGGTGTTACATTTTGACTTCATGAGAGGCAAAATGACACTGAATAAGTGGTTAGTGAGACCTTAAAATCCTAATTAGCATGAAAAATTCTTAAATGTTTTCTTGACTGCTCAGTAAGGTATCATGATAATTAGGGCTATACCAGCATCTATATATTTCATTTGTTCTATTAAATAAATTAATGTATGAATTTCTAACACACAGAATGAATAAAAACTGCAAAGGTTTAAACTGAAAGTTAACCAGAGCATAAGGCTATTTTGTAGAATTCAAAAAGAAAAATAACAGGTCTTTTACAGTTTAAAGAAATTTACCAAAATTGGAATCAAATATGTTTGCAACTCAGTTATTGAAAACAATTGTTTTCACCAAAATGTATTTAAAATAGTTGCAAGACAAAATTCCAAAGAAATAACTGGTCCTTATTAGAGTCAGGAAATTAACCAAAATTGGAATCAATTATTTTTGCAGTTTGGTTATTGAAAATTTCTGTTTTTATCCAAATATTAAAAAAAATATAATTGCTAGGAATAATAAAAATAAAAATAAATAAATAAATAAATGGTCTCATAGAGTTCCAAGAAATTTAGCAAATAGCGGGATCATAAATTTCTGCAACTTTATGTATATAAATGTATAAATGTTTGTTCATTTGAAATTCACTCAAAATCATTGTTGTTCAGAATTTTTTTTTAAAAAATTGCTTGTCTGGGACAGTTTCAGGAAATTTATCAAAATTGGAATAAAATATTTTTGCAATTCAATTATTTAAAATTACAGTTTTTTTATCAAATTGATTTGAAAAAGGTATGTATGCTAGGCACAATCCAAAATAATAGGTTTAAAAGGATTTCAGAAAATGTACTAAATGCGGGTTATAACTAAAATACCGACCAGAGTTGTCAAGACACAAAAAAGAAAATCAAGTGAACACCACCGGAAAAAATGTCGACCGAAATGGTCCTGACTAGGTACAGGCATTTCAAAAGTAATTGAGGTATAAACCCGTTTTGTCATGGAAAAACCTCGTCTTCCATTGCGGTAGTGTCCACTAGCAGTCTAAAAATCGGAATCAAAAATGTTTGAAATTTTATTCAATAAAATGTTTGTTTGTTTCAAAATCATTCAAAAACAATTGTTGTTAAGCAGAATTTTGAAAAATTGCTTGTCTAGGACATGTTCAGGAAATTTACCAAGCGTTGAATAATTTTTTTTATTTCTTACATGTTCAAAAATATTTTGTTAACTGCATGCAAAAATAATAAAAAAAATATTGATCTGCGATGTTTTTAGAAAATTTATCAGAGTTAGTACTGGAATCAAAAGTCTAACAGCTTGTAAAATATCTGCATATTGCATGCAGCAATGTTCAATTTTAACGAAATTCAGTTAAGAAACATATACATTTGTACTTTAATCATTTTGAAGTTTTTTTGGCAAAAAATACGAAAAACTATGGAGAAAACCGAAAAATTTTTTTCATTTGGATGTCTAAATAAATATGGAAAACTGAACAAAAAAAAATCGAATTTTTAATTTAGAGAGAATTTGTTGAACATTTTCTAGCTTCTGACCAGTTTTTATTATATTCCAATATGAAAAAAAACGGTTAAAAAAGAAAAAAGAAATCAATTTATTTTAACTGGAGGTAATTTTTCGACTATTATTTAGCTTCTATTTTTTACACAATTCTATAAAGACTAAATGACTCTATTGAGCATCTGAAAAACTTCACTTTTATTTTAAAATAGTTCAGGTCGAATTAGAACTATCTAGGCTATAACATTTTCATCATGGGATGTAAATGAATATTGAGGCCATGCTCTGGCATCATCACATGTTTCTTTTTTTTGTTGTTTTTAAGTCGGTCTAGACTATTGACACCCTGGGCTATTTTTGTCCATTTTATAAAATACATTGCTAATATTCTGTCAAATCATTGCTAAAGTCTAGTTTCATCATTTCATTACAAATCATTTGATGTGTTAATAAAATTGTTGTGTTTATTAATTTAGCTTTGTGAACTTGACCTTAAACCTTAGGGCTAGCGCGAAATGTTATTACTTGAATAATAAGACGTATAGATTTATTTGTACTTAAAAAGACGATTTTTACCATTTTAGAAGAGTCCATACCATCTAGCTTTTGAAAATGGGTCAAAGACTCAAATGGCCGGGTTGCGTTTTGGTATTTCTAGCTATAAAGTGTTGTTTTATAGGTTACCTAATGGGTCTGTGTATAGAATACGTTGAAAATATTGATAAAAAATTACTAAGTTACAAGGTCTGGAAAAATAGGAAAAAATATTGAAATATTCCATGAAGTCAGGTTCACATTTTCAGAATATATAGAAACATTCTGTGAAGTTTCAAAGGTAAGAGAGGAAAACTGAAGTAGGAGTTGATTTCACAAAATAGGTACCCTTTGTTTGAAATGTTGAATAAAATGACGAAGTTCCAAAGTCTGTATAGGAAAAATAATTTCAAAATAAGTCCAAAAAGGAAAGTGCATATTTACAATATACAACGGCAAACGAATACCGAAGCAAGAAAAGGAAAGGGGAAATTCTAAAATCAAAAATCCAACATCACGGCAATTCACAGCAACACGAATTGAGACAGTATGACAAAGACAAAACAAATAAACAAAAATGAACAAGAACGCCACAAAACTAAAGCACTAGCAGTGTGAACCCCTATAAAAACTGAGGTATCATCATGTGCTCCGGAAGGGTAAGCATGATCTGCTCCACGCGTGGAACCCGTCACACTGCCAGTGAAAAGTCCGGTTTTGTCACAGTCGATGTTAGTCAGTCCGGTAACAAACTCTGGATCTACCCAAAAATATTTGTTCTCATTTGTGAAACAGAAACATTGTAACATATAGAGAAACATTTTGTGAAGTTTCAAAGATGTAGCTTAAAAATGTAAGAGGAGTTGATTTCACAAAATATTTACCCTTTGTTGAAAATGTCAATAGACAAGAGGCTCTCGAGAGCCTGTATCGCTCACCTGGGCCTTGGCTGACATAGACGGTCCAATTAACCTAAATAATTTAAAGGACATCATTTTCAAGTATGTTTATAGACCTTGATGGTATTTGCTTCAAAGCTGAACTATAATCATGATGGCAACCATTTCGGATATGGTTACCATTTTTGAAGAAGGCAAACTGAGGAATGAACATAAAAATCAAAAACTTTTAAGGGCATCATCCAACAACAATTATGACTGAGTTAACAATTATGACTGAGTTTGGTTTCAATTGGCCTAGTAGTTTCAGAGGAGAAGATCTTTGCATGTGTTTTCCCATACTAGGTCAAATGTTAAACTAAGTTCCCACCTAGAATGGGGTGAAGACTTGATGGACAATTATTCTATAGGGGACCACCCGTGAAATATTGTGACCAAGTTTGGAACCAATTAGCATTGTTGTTTTAGAGGAGAAAATCTTTGAATGCTTTCCCATAGGGGACAATGTTAAACGATGTTCCCCGCTGGGGACCATCTTGGATGGGATGCAGACTTGCCAGACACATTTTTCAAAGAGTGCCAACTAAGGACTATTGTGTCCACGTTTTGTTCAAATTGGCCTAGTAGTTTCAGAGGAAAAAAATCTTTGAATGTGTTTTCCTATAGGGTACAATGTTTAACTAAGTTCCCTGCTGGCAGCCTTCTTGAATGATGTGCAGACTTGCAAGACATATTTTTTGAAGGGGACCAACCAAGGACTATTGTGACACAGTTTGGATAAAATTGGCATTGTTATTTCAGAGAAGATCCTTGATGCCTTTCCCATAGGGTCCAATGTTAAACTATGTTCCCCGCTGGCGGCCATCTTGGATGTGATGCAGACTTGACAGAAACATTTTTCAAAGGGGCCAACTGAAGACTATTGTGACCAAAGTTGCTTCCAATTGGCCTGATGGTTTTTCAGAATGCGATCTTAGAAAATGTTTTCCCATACCGTCAAATTTGGCGGTCATCTTGGAAGAGGTTGGAGAACTTGACCAAGTTCAATAAAATGAAGTCCTTGACATGCTGAACATTTTTGTAATTTAAACTTGACCTCTATCTCAAAGCGTTTTTGAAGTATAGGACAAAAAGTATTAAAAAACGAAAAATTGGACTAATAAAGAGCCATAACTCGTATATGGGTACTTGGATTTTCTTCAAAATTTCCAAGTTGGTAGATCTTGACATGCTGAACATTTTGCAATTTAATCTCAACCTCTATCTGTTACAGTGTTTTTAATAAAAAATAAAAAAAACATCAAAATTTTGAAAATTTTACGGAAAAGGGCAATAACTCTAAGATTGGTCATCAGATTTTCTTCAAAATTTCAGGATGGGTAGATCTTGTCATGCTGATCATTTTGATACCTATGTTAGATTTTTGATATCTGTAACGGTTTTGGAGTTATTTGCCAAAAACTGCAATTTACCCCTATGTTCTATTTTTAGTATTGGCAGCCATGATGTTTGACCTATAGGACATAGAAAATAACAAATTTGAAACAAGATACCCTGGTGATGATGCTGTTGAAGTTTGGTTCCATTTGGCCCAGTGGTTTCGGAGGAGACGATTTTTGAAAGTGAGCTAACAACGGACGGACGACGGACGCCAAGCGATGGCAAAAGCTCACCCTGGCATAGCCAGGTGACTTAAAAATGAATAAGTTCCAAAGTCCGTAAAAATAGGAAAACATTTTCAAAATACTTCCAAAATGGAGATGCACATCTACCATATATATAGAAACATTGTGTGAAGCTTCAATAATGTAGGTTGAAAACTGTAGGAGGAATTGATTTCACAAAATAGGTACCCTTTGTTGAAAATGTCGATTAAAAAATGACTATGTTCCAAAGTCCGTACAAATAGCAAAAAATGTTCAAAATAATTCCAAAACGGAAGGTGCACATCTACAATATATATAGAAACATTTTGTGAAATTTCAAATGTAGAATGAAAACTGTAGGAGGAGTTGATTTCACAAAATAGGTACCCTTAGTTGAAAACGTCGATAAATAAAGGGCTACGCCGAGCGCAGCATGATACGACCGCAGCATGTCGTCCACTGAAATTTGAAAAATGGTAAATTAAAGTGAGTATGGACATAGGAAGGAGCTTGACACAATAATTAGATGGACGCAATAAGGAAATTGACCCAGTAATTAGCTGGACACAAACTAGGGAAAATAAAAATAGCCCTTGTGACTCCTTATGATTCCTCTTTGACCCTTTATAACTCAGAAACGGTAAGAGCTACGCCCAATCCATTGACATACTGCTGAAAGCTTATATCAAGAAGAATTCAAAGAAAAAAATCCCATCAAAATCTGATCAAAAATAAAATTGCATATTATTTTGAAAAAATGCAATTTTGGCCCCTTAGACCCCTTATAGCTAGGAAACAGTAAGACCTATGCCAAATCCGTTGACATACCACTGAAAGCTTATATCATGAGGAATCCAAAGAAAAAAAAATCCCATCGAAATGCGATGAAAAATAAAAATTTTAGGTAATCTGCAAATTTACAGTTTGGCCCCTGTGAACCCTTATAGCACAAAAACGGTAAGAGCTACGCCAAATCCGTTGACATACGACTGAAAGCTAACATCAAGAGCAATCTGAAGAAAAAATCCCATCGAAATCCGATGCAAAATAAAAATTTTAGGTTATCTGTAAATTTATGATTTTGGCCCCCTTCGGCCCCTCAAAGCTCGGAAACGGTAAGAGCTACGCCAAATCCATTATCACACTACTGAAAGCTTACATCAAGAGGAATCCAAAGAAAAAAAATCCCATCGAAATCCGATGAAACATAAAAATTTAAGGTTATCTGTAAATTTACGATTTTGGCCCCCTTCGGCCCCTCATAGCTCGGAAACGGTAAGAGCTACGCCAAATCCGTTGCACACTATTGAAAGCTTACATCAAGAGGAATCCAAAGAAAAAAATCCAATCGAAATCCGATGAAAAATAAAAAATTTAGGTTATCTGTAAATTTACGATTTTGGCTGCCTTCGGCCCCTCATAGCTGGGTTAGGAAACAAGTTACCAAAAATCTAATAGTAGAGCGCTTGATAATTTTTCATAAGGAATCCTTTGGAAAAAATTGCATCAAAATCGGACTAAAAATAAAAAATGAAAATTTTGAAATTCGTCCTTTTTGGGCCCCATTTATCTCGTGAACGGTACATGCCACGTAACATCCGTTGGCGTACCCAGATTGGAAATTTTCTAAGAAGTTTACTGAAAGAAACCCCATCAAAATCCCATAAATAATAAAGATTCTACAGTCATATATGTGAAAACAACCAATTTAACCCCTTTTGGCCCTTTTTCTAAAACGGGCGGGGCCCGGAACATAAAATTATAGCCTGGGCTAAAGCATGTGCCAAGAAACATCATACTAAAATTTGAAAATGATCCGTTCTCTGGAACCAAAGTTATGCTGTCCACAGACACAAAAATACCCAATTTTACCCCTTTTTGGCCCCCTTTTCTGAAACGGGTGGGGCCACAAACCAGAAATTAAAACCCGGGATTGCCCTTATGCCAAGAAACCATATACCTAAATTTGAAGATGATCCGTCCACTAGAAACAAAGTTATGCTGGACACAGACGCCGACGCAGACGCCGACGACTGCACCATGCCATAATACGACCGCGAAATTTTTGCGGTCGTATAAAAATGACTAAGTTAAATAAAAATTCAAAATAATTCCAAATAGGTAGGTGCACATCTACAATATATATAGAAACATTTTGTGAAGTTTCAAAAATATAGAATGAAAACTGTAGGAGGAGTTGATTTAACAAAATAGGTACCCTTTGTTGAAAATGTCGATAAAAATGTTCCAAAGTCCGCAAAATTAGGAAAAAAAGTTCAAAATAATTTAAAAAAGGGAGATGCACATTTACAATATATATAGAAGCATATTGTGAAGTTTCAAAAATGTAGGTTGAAGACTGTAGGAGGAGTTGATTTCACAAAATCAGTATCCCATTTTCCACACCCGCCACCCGAACGCCCGCCCGCCCGACATTCACCATACTATAACCCGGATTTGCACTCCGTTCAACCCGGCCAAAAATCGCCTTTGGGCTGCGTGCAAAATAAAGAAACTCCTTATAACTTGGCCATATGGGGTCATATGGCATGCTTTTGTTGGTTATAGTGTCCTTATGGGTTTCATCATTACATTCAACTCTTCCTTAGTTGTGTAATTGTCTCCAAGTGTCGTTTATTCAGAATTTCAACTTTTAATTTTTAAGCCTCCATTTGGGGGTTTCACTCAAAAACATTCTGAAAGCGGGAGGGTTGGCAGGCCTTTCTACAAAACCTAATTTATTTAATGTAAGGCTTCTATGATTAATATCTATGTCTCAATAACCAGCTATAATGTTGCCATCCACTTTAAGGCAAAAACAGGAAATTTCAAAGTTTTACCCTCAGCATATAAGATTAGCACAAGTCTCATGTCAGCATACTTGCCTACTGACCCGCTTTTGGCGGGTGTGATCCGCCAAATTAACCCATGACCCGCCATGGATAATCACCTACCGTGGGTCATCATTTTCACCCGCCAGTGAGAACGTCACCCTCAAATGACCCGCCAAAACACAAGTAACACAATTTTTAAGATGAACAGCAAACAGCGCTTACAATTTTCCTTTAACAGTTAAGTCAAAGTAAACATTTAATTAAACAGAAAACTCTAAATTGTCAAAAAACAGTGAACGGATTTATTTCACCAAAAACAATAAACACCTCGCAGAGAATGCCCAAAACACATTGACACAAAAGGTCTTTCCCTCATATACGGTAAGAAAAGGTACAGAACTTGTGCAAAAAATTCGTGAAAAGGTGCGTGATGGCTCGACACGATATGACCCGACACCACATACATGAATGTTGGGTCATGACCCGCCACAGCAGAATTTGAGGTTGCCAAGTATGTGTCAGATACCCTTTTGAAGCGTTTTATGTAAGGATTGAACATATGTTGTAAAAATATAGTGTGACCGTTTAATTTATTCCAAAATTGCAATGAAAAAAATATGAATTATTTATATTTTAGATGAAATATGTTGCCCAAACATGACCAATATCTTTTCACTAAGGTGTCAACACAATATTCATACACTTTATTCAAATATGACACTTATTTATATTATAATATACTATCAGCTTTCATTAACATGTAAGTTTTTAAATGGTGTTTAGACCATTAAAAGACACTATTTACGATTTTGAAACACCCTTTTCTAAAACAAATTGGTTCTTTAGGAAATTTTTTGACTGAGGTTCCAAATGATTGGAAGTGGATAGTGAGACCTTAACATCCTAGTTGGTATTAAAAATGAGTTTAAGACCAAAAGATCTTTTAATTTGCTGTGTAATAGGGTCCAATGTTAAAAGTGTACTCTTTGCTTTACTATAGCGTAGACTCGGAAAACACTTCCAACTTTTAATATTAGTACTATTAGTCAGTACCTCATTCAGATGCGGGTGCCCTATAGTTTTCACTTTGTCTGTCTGTCCATCTGTCCGTCTGTCCATCAACAATTTTTTTCTGTCACAGATTTCTTTGCTCCTACTAAAGGGAATGATTTGAAATTTGGTCTGAAGCTTGGAAATGATGAGTTGTATTGTGTAAGTAATTTTCAAGTTTGTCGGACATCCACTTCCTGTTTGCCGATACTTTGATTTTTTACTATAAATCAAATTTTCCGTCACAGATTTCTTGGCTTTCACTGGAGGGAATGATTTGAAATTTGGTCTGAAGCTTGGAAATGATAAGTTGTATTGTGTAAGTAATTTTCAAGTTTGTCACTTCCTGTTTGCCGATACTTTGAATTTTTTACTAGAAATCAAACTTTCTGTCACAGATTTCTTGGCTTCCACATGAGGGAATGATTTGAAATTTGGTCTGAAGCTTGGAAATGATGAGTTGTATTGTGTAAGCAATTTTCAAGTTTGTTGGACATCCACTTCCTGTTGGCCGATACTTTGATTTTTTACTATAAATCAAATTTTCTGTTGCAGATTTTTTGGCTCCTACTGGAGGGAATGATTTGAAATTTGGTCTGAAGGTTGGAAACGATGAGTTGTATTGTGTAAGCAATTTTCAAGTTTGTCAGACATCCACTTTCTGTTTGCCGACACTTTGATTTTTTACTATAAATCAAATTTTCTGTCACAGATTTCTTGGCTTCTACTGAATGGAATGATTTGAAATTTGGTCTGTAATTTGGAAATGATGAGTTGTATTGTGTAAGGAATTTTCAAGTTTGTTGGACATCCACTTCCTGTTTGCCAATGCTTTGATTTTTTACTATAAACCAAATTTTCCGTCAAAGATTTCTTGGGTTTCACTTGAGGGAATGATTTGGAATTTGTTCTGAAGCTTGGAAATGATGAGTTGCATTGTGTAAGCATTTTCAAGTTTGTCGGGCGCCCACTTCCTGTTTGCCGATACTTTGATTTTTTACTATAAACCAACTTTTCCGTCAAAGATTTCTTGGCTTTCACTAGAGGGAATGAATTGAAATTTGGTCTGAAGCTTGGAAATGATGAGTTGTATTGTATACGCAGTTTTCAAGTTTGTAAAATGTCCACTTCCTGCTTGCCAATACTTTGACTTTTTACTGTTAACCAAATTTTCATCATAAGATTTATTAACTTTTATTGGCTTAAATGATTTTAGCTAAGAAATGATATGGTTTGGTAAAACTTCAAGAAATCACTATATCCAGGAAATTACTGTATCAACACTGATTGAATCCACACTTACCTGAAATTGACTTTTGCCCCAAGTTTCAGGATTGAAATTGCGGGGCACTTCCGAAAACGCCAGTTTTCTGTATCTAGTTTTATTAAAGTAAGGAGTATCTCCCTCATGCATAACTCTGTCCTAGGCTGAATAGAATAAAAAGATAACAGGAAACACCTACAATGGCCGAAAAACATAGCCACAAAGCAAATATGAACTGCACAAGAAAAAAACCCACAATAAAATACAAAAGACAAACGTAAACAACGATAGGAACTCGGGACAGCCGGACTTGGTACCAGCACTAGCAAAAGCCAGCGGTAGGGTTAGACCGGTTTATGGGTACCCAAACCTCCCTTTTCTCTGTCCCGTTTCCCTATAGTATAATAAACATACGAATAAAACCCATACAGGTAGACTATTAACTCAATGACCACAATCTTGAAAAGAACCAGAGGCTCCCAGGAGCCTGTATCGCTCACCTGGTTTTCAGTTGCCACAATCAAGGTAACAATGTAAGTTATACAGTTGATCTTCAGTTTCTCAAACTTTCATAGGTCGAACACCTCCAATATCTTGAAATGTTTTTAAAGTCTGATCATGTTTTATTATATTTCTTTGTTGGGATTTTTTGATAAAAAACGTTCTTGCTAAGGACCACTTTCGACACCTGTTTTGAAGTCGAGACGTCATTTTGTAAATGGCAGTCAACAAACAATTTTCAACATCGGTTTTGAAGTCGCAACATCAATATCTATTTGGAAATCAAATTTCTTTGAAATCGGACAATGTTGAATTTTCCCGCCTTTTTGGTAGCCATTTTGAAAATTGCGGTCAACGAACAATTTTCAACATCGGTTTTGAACTCGCAACATCAAGATCTATTTGGACACCAAATTTCATTGAAATCGGACAATGTTGAATTTTCAAGCCTTTTTGGCGGCCATTTTGAAAATGGCGGTCAAGGAACAATTTTCAACATCAGTTTTGAAGTCGCCACAGCATGGCAAACATTTCAACAACTTACACTTAACCTTCATCTTCTATAGTTTTGGAAATAATAGATGGAAAATACGAAAATTTAAAAAATTCGGTGAAAAAAGGGCAATAACTCCTACAAGGGTTTATGGATTTTCTTCAAAATTTCAGGGTGGGTAGATCTTGATATGCTGAACATTTTTGCAATTTACACCTGACCTTTATCTGTTACACTTTTTGAAATAAAAAATGCAAACATTTTGAAAATTCAACGGAAAAAGGGCTATAACTCCGAGATGGATTTTCAGATTTTCTTCAGAATTGCACAGTGGATAGATCTCATCATGCTGATCATTTTAATCCCGGTCAGATTTTTGATATCTGTAACGGATTTCGAGTTATTAGCCAAAAACTGCAATTTACACCTATGTTCTATTTTTAGCAATGGCGGCCATGTTTTTTGACCGGCCAACTAATCGAACATAACTTTGAGAAGCCATACCCTGGTGATGATTCAGGCCAAGTTTATTTACATTAGGCCCAGCGGTTTCAGTAGAGAAGATTTTTGAAATTGTTGACGGACGGACGACGGACGACGGACGCAAAGTGAAGACAATAGCTCACATGGCCCTTCTGGCCAGGTGAGCTAAAAATGGGGGAACAAAACGTAATTTTGAAAAATGGGTCAAGGAGTGCTCGCCGCTAAACTGCCGGCTAGCTCAGGAAGCCTAGTCTGCTGGAAAAACACTGTCGCACTACGGAAGAAAAATCAAATTCAAAACTTCCAATGGGTTTGGTAATGAATCATCATTCTATTTAGATCCTATTGATTATTTGTTCTATCAGCAATACACTTATTTTGGTTTATGGGCCTCAAAATGTTTTGATTTTATCTGCACTGAAGAGACATGAAAAGTAACTAGGTAGTCCCAATAAAAAGATGTTTTTTTCAGGTCAGCACCTTATCTAAGATAGTCCACAGCGGGGATCAAAGTTTTAACACTTGACCCTACAAGAAAATAGATTCAAAGATCTAAGCCGGTGAAACTGCCACAGCAATTTGAAGGTCAGCCCTCTATCCGTGGAACAGATTTAATATTGGACCCTATAGGACAATATTCACAGATCTATAAATATATTTGGCTAATTGGACCGTAACTGGTCCTTGGGTGGCCCATGGACCCCTGCAAAAACTTTTTAGGGTTTGCATTGCGTGTAACATGGCCGAGAAATTAGTTTTAATACTAACATTTGAAGATTCCAAATAAATTTCACCCCATCTAAATGGCCACAAGAGTAGAAATATACTTTTAACACTGGACCAATTTGAAAAACACATTAAACGATCTACTCTAAAACTAATGCGACAATTTAAATAAAAATTTTCCACAATAGTCTTTACATGTTCCCCTTCCAAACAAATTTGTTTTATGTATGCACTTAATCCATGGCCGACAGCGTGAAACACGGATTTAACATTGGATTCGACGGGAAAACAAATTAAGAGATCTCCTCTAAAACTACAGAGCCAACTGTACACAGCAGTCATGAGGTGGTTGCCGCCAAAAAGCTACTGTAAACCGGGAAATTTTCGCGCCGCCATATTTCGCGGTAAATTGACAGGATTTCAGTTCCAGCAGTTTTTAATTCGCGCTGCCAGATTGTTGACCATTGACTTCAATAGATAGACAATTATATTGGCGCCGTTTTATTTTCGCGCTTCAACTCCAAACGCGAATATCGCGAAAATAAAACTGCCGTGAAAATTTCCCGGTTTACAGTATTTTTCAGGTTCACGCCTCATCCAAGATGGCCTCCAGTGGCAGCCATACTTTTAACATTTGACTCTACCTTTTCCCTTCTAAAACTACAGCGCCAATTTAAACCAAACTTATCCAAAATAGTCTTACTAAATGGTTCTGTGTGAAATACAATGCATTTTTCGTGTCAACGATATATCCAAGATGGCCGTCAGCAGGGAACATCGTTTCAACAATCAACCTTTGGAAAAAAACATTGTAAATCCTCTTCTACAAATGCTGAGCCGATTGGAACCAAACTACGCAAAAATAGTCCTTAGGTGGTCCATTGGAAAAAAGTGTGTTTCGGGTCAGCGCTTTATTCAATCTGTTTCGGGTCAGCGCTTTATCCAAGATTGACACAAGAAAAGAATATAGTTCGAGCTTTGGACCCATTGGGAAACGCGTTGGAACATCTCCTAGTCTAAAACTGCTGAGCCAATGGAAACCAAAATTGGCTCCAATAGTCTTTAGGTGGTCCCCAAAAAGATTTCTCAAGTCAGCATATGCCAAAGATGGTCAACACCGGGAGCATAGTTTTCAAAGATCTAATTCGTAGAAACTGCTCGGTAAATCGGAACGATATATAGCCTCAAGTCTTTAGGTTGTCCCTATAAAAAGGTGTTTTTGAGGTAGGCGCTGTATCAGTGATGGCCGCCAGCGAGCGAGGAACGTACTTTTAAAATTGGACCCCCTATTGGACAACATCCACAAATCTTCTCTGAAATTACCAGGCCAATGGGAATCAAACTTGGCAACAATAGTCTTTTAATGGTCCCCTGCGAAAAAGGATTTTTTTTAATCGATGGTAAATCCTAGATGGCCGGCAGTTGTGAACATAGTTTCAGGATTGGACCCTATGGGAAAAACATTCAAAATTTTCTCTGAACAATGGAGCAAATTGGAACAGAACTTGGCCAAAATTAAGTTCTTGAATGGTCCGTCCAAAGAAAAAGTGTTTTTCAGTTCGTTGTTATATTAAAGATGGTTGCCGGCAGGAAACTTATTTTAACATTTTTGAAGCCTATCATTCAAAGATGTTTTCTGAAAATGCTGAACAGTTTAAACAAGATAGGCCCAGTAGGGGGCACGTGGTTAACAATGAACTTTATGAAAACACATTCAAACATCTCTTCTGAAATTTCTGAGCCGATTGAAACCAAATTAAGCCATACCTTTTCTTGGTTGGTTCGCTATAAAAAAAATGTTGTTTTATCATTTCTCAACTTATCCATGATGTTCGGCAGTGGTGAGCATGATTTATTGGAAACCATTTAGCATTCTTCATTGAAACTACTGATCCACGGGAATGAAACTTGATAATTATTTTGCTTTGGTGGTTCTCTCTATAGAGTTGATATATTTTCAGGTTCTCTTATCATCCAGAGGGGAACACAGCTTATAATTGACCCCTATGGTAAACACACTGAGAGATTTTCCCCTCAGAAACAACCCCGGCTAATAAGTTTTTTACATGAGTGACTTTACACTGTAGACCAATTTCAAATATGTTTATACATATATCAAAATTATAGACTTTGTAAGAAAAATGTTGCTTCAAAAATGGTTTTTTAATTTTTAAGGGGGAATGTATGTTTGTCTGTCGAAAGCAAATGTTCTAGGATAAAATATTTCAATCCCCACTTGTCATAGACTGTTAGATTTGTTTGGAACATGCACATAGTAAAGTTGAGATCTTAACAAAAGACCTTCCTTCATCCATATCTGACATCCGATTGTCAAGAGAAACAACTGATATTCTGACAATTCGACATAGTCGATATATAATTATCTGGGCTATAACTTACGTGTGGATACCTAATTATCTGGGCTACAAGTTTTGCATCTTGAGATGACAATGAAAACTGAGGACATGCTCTGGCATTATCTTCTTCAAAAAGTCCAGCCTAGACTATTCGCACTCTATCACTCTATTTTTGTCCATTAAACAAAAAATAGCTAATATTCTTTTAAAGTATGATTATATTCCAGTTTCATCCTTTCATTACAAATCATTTGACATGTTGATAATATTGATTTAGTCTTGTGAGCTTAACCTTAAACTTTAGGGCTAGTGAGAAATGTAATTGACATACAAAGTTAATTGTACTTAAAGAAATATTATCTTTACCATTAAAAAGAAAAAAAATTGTATACTATTTTTACTATTTACTTCGTCCTTAACGATACAACAGGCTGACATCATAGGGCATCCAGATTGGTATATTTTTGTTTTGTTTTTTAATGTAATCCTTCCATGATTTATATCTATGTCTTACTAACCAGCTATAACGTTGATATTCACTTTAAGGCAAAAAAACACGAAGTTTTACCATCAACATACAGAGTTAGCACAAGGCTCATGTCCTTTACCATTTAGAAGCATTTTATCTTAAGAGTCAAAATTCATTGAAAAAATATGTTTTTTTTTAATTATTTTTTTTACAAAGTTGAAATGAATAAAAATATGAAAAATTTACATTTTAGATGACATGTGCTGCCCACCCATGGTCAATTTGTTTTCTATCAAGTGTAAACAAAATATTCATACACTTCATTCAAATATGATACTTGTTTCCATTGCAATATAATACCAGATTTCATTTACATGTAAGTCTTTTCAATGTGTTAAGATCGTTTAGATATACTATTTAAGATTTGAAACACCATTTTTTCTAAATTTAGGTTCTTTACGAACATTTCGACTGATGGGCCAAATGACTCGGAAGTGGTTAATGAGACCTTAAGATCCAAATAAGTATGAGAAAATGCGTTTTTCCCCAAATATACGAGTAAAATAATATCAAATATGTATTGGGTAACATTCCCTGGCATTACCAAATATAGTACCTTTACATGGTTAGTGAGACCCTAGATATGTTGTAGAAAGAATATCATATATCATTAAAGTTCATGAAAATTTCCTTTGTTCTTTTTGGTTAAGAAGTATTTACCAATTTGGTCTAACACGTGGATCGAATCATTGAATCATGAAAAATTGTACTTGCGTAAACAAGGTTACCCTCTGCTGAGGGTGACATTGTTTATTCATCAGTTAGAAGAGGGTAACATTGCTCATGGTTCAATGATTTTGGAAAAACATTCAGTAAAACTAAATAAATATCACATAGCTGGGAAGGTGACAAGGCAGATTGTAACCCCTCGAAAAACATTGTCAACCTCTGCTTCGCATCGGTTGATAATGTTTCTCAAGGTAACAATCTGCTATGGGAAAACAGATAATCCTAAAAATGCTGGGCCAATTTTGGCAGAAGTCTTCAGGTGATCCCCTGCAAAAAGGAGTTTTTTCAGGTCAGCACTATATCAAAGATGACCGCCACCGAAGCATACAGTTTTAACATTGGAAATAATGGGACAACATCCACAGATCTCCTCCGAAATACTTTCCAATTGGAACCAAACTTGGCCACAATGATCTTTTGATGGACCCCTGCAAAACCTTTTTCGGTTGGCATCTTGTGTAAAATGGCAGCAGGTGGGAAATTAGGTTTAACATTAACATTTAAAGATCTTCTCTGAAACTAGGGGTGTCCTCCATATAAGTTGTTTTTTTAGATTCGTACCTCATTCAAGGTGGGTGCTAGTGGGAAATATACTTTTAACAGTGTCCTTAATTTGATAATACATTAAGATACCTTTTCCTCTGAAGTTTCTGAACCGATCGGAACAAAACTTGGCGACAAGTCTTAAGGTGGTCCCCAATAAAAGGGTGTTTTTCGGGTCACCACATACATAAGATGGTCAATAGCGCAAAACATAATTTTAACATTTGACCCAATTGGAAAAAAGATTCAAAGATATAATCAACTGAAAGTGTTGGGCGATTTGGAACAAATTTGGCTAGAAGTCTTCAGGTGGTTCCTTGCAAATGGGAGTTTTTCTGGCACCACTATATCCAAGATTGCAACCAGCGAGGAACACCTTTTTTACATTGGACTCCTCTGAATACACTTGGTCCATTGGAGCCAAACTTGGCAACAATGGTCCTTGGCGAAAACTTTTTTGGGTTCGCATCTCGTGTAAGATGGCAACAAGCGGGAAATTAGTTTTAACACTAACGTTCAGAGATCTTTTCTGAAACTACAGGGTATCCTCCGAATAAGGATGTTTTTGAGATTTGCACCTCATCCAAGATGGCAGCCAGTGGGAAATATACTTTTAACAGTGGACCCTATTTTATAATACATTTAGAGATCTCTGAATCTTTCGAGCAGATCGGAACAAAACTTGGCAGCAATAATTCTTAGTGCTCCCATCCCAAAAGTTTTTGTTCGCATCTCATCAAAGACCACTAATAGGATAATAGTTCTTACATTGGATTATTTTGGAAAAACACAACTATGGCCACAATAGTCTTTATGTGATACACTCCTGGAGTGCAAAAATGTGTGCAAGATGGCTGCCAAAGAGAAACGTAGTTTTGGCATTGAACCAAAAACGCTCTTAGAGACCTCCTGTGAAACTACTGCAACAATTGGAATATAACTTTGGCACAAAAGTCCTAGTGTATTCCCCTTCCAAAAAAAGTTTTTTTGTTTAGATCTGCACCTCATGCAAGACCGGAAGCGTAAAATATTGTTTTAAAATTGGAACCGACTGGAAAGCACGTATAGAGATCACCTCTGAAACTACTGAGCCAATTGTGAACAACAGTCCTGATGTTGTCCACTCCCACAAGCAGTTTGTAATTTCGAGCCTCAGTCAAGATTCGCCACAATAGTCTTAGATGGTCCTGTTAAAAAATGCGTGTTTTTGTGTTCGTGCTATATCCAAGATGATCGCCAGCAGGGAATATAGTTTCAACATTGGACATTTCTGAAAAAAAACATTAAAAAATCTCTTCTTAAACTACCGAGCCAATTAAAACCAAACTTCGCCTCGTAGTCCTAAGTTGATTCATTGCAAAAAAGTGTCTTCGGGTTTGAGCTATATCCAAAATATTCTTTGCAAAAAAATTGCTTTCGGGTTTGAGCTATATCCAAAATGACCGCCAGCAGAAATATAATTTTGACATTTGGTCCTATTGAAAAACACATTCAAAGATCTAAGTCTAAAACTGCCGAGCCAATTTGAACCAAAATTGGCCACAACAGTCCTATCAGGAAATATTCGAAATTTTCTCCTCTGAAACGACTGAGGAAATTGGAACAGAACTTGGCCACAATTGATGTTGCTTGAATGGTCCACTGCAAAAAGATGTTTTTAAAGTCCGCGTTATATCAGAGATGGCCGCCAGCGAGGGACATATTTTTAACATTTGAACCTATGTCACAATATTCACAGATCTTATCCCCTTAAATTACCGGACCAAATGAAATAAGACATGACCACAATAGTCTTTAGATGGTCCCTACAAAAAAGAAGTTCTTTTTCCAAATTATCGCCATATCATGGATGGCAGCGAGGATGGGACGAAGTTCTAACATTAGACCCAATGGGAAAATGTTCGAAATCTTCTCCTCTGAACGAATAACTAAATACCGAAGTAACTGTGAATTTAGTTTCTGCATATGCGATTGAGGTAATTGGAACAGAAGATGACCATATCTCAATGTTCTTGAATGGTCCCCTGCAAAAAAGTGTTTTCAGGTCCATGCTATATCCAAGATCGTCAGCAGCGGTGAACTCAGCTTAACATTGGAGCCTATAGGAAAACATTCAAATATATCCTCTAAAACTGTTGAACCACTTAGAACCCATCTTGTTCAAAATGGTCTTTTGATGATCGCATGCATAAAAAGTCCTTTTCTGGTCCTGGGTATATATCAAAGATTGTTGCCCACAGGGAACATTTGACCCTTCCGGTAAATAGCATTCAGAAATCTCCTCAGAAACTTCTGAGCCAATCTGAACCAATCTTGACAATGATAGTCCTTGGACCATTTCCTCTACAATTTGTTGTTTCAGGTTCACACCTTATGCAAAAAAAGCCCCCAGAAGGAGTACATAGATAAACATTAGACTTTATGGGAACACATACAATAATCTTCTCCTCTGAGCAAACTGGAACCAAATTATGCCTAAATTGTTCTTGGTTGGTCCCCTGTAAAAAAAATTTTTCAGGTTCAGAATTTATCAAAGATGTCCACCACTAATGAGCATGGTTTAACATTGGACCCTATTGAAAAAACATAAAGCAATCCTCTCCGAAACTACTGATCTAATAGGAACGAAACTTGGCAATAATATTACTTTTAATTGGTGCTTTTCTCTAAAAAGTTGATTTGTAGGTTCTCACATCATCCAGAGGGAACACGTTTAAAATTGGACCCTATCGGGTGAATACATTGAGACAACTTCCACTCATAAACTACAATAGCCAACAAATATTTTGCATGAGTGGCTTTATACTGTAGACAATCTCAAATATATGTATATCAAAATTATAGATTTTGTAAGGTAATTTTTTCTTCTAAAAATACAGATTTTTAACGTTTGGGAGGGGGTAAATATTTTCTGTCAAAAGCACATGATAATGACATGTTTCAATCTCCACTTGTTAGATATTTTAACTAAGTAGACGTGTTAGTTATGTATGGAAACATGAAATAAGGATAAGTCAGCTTGTGGTATGGTTTAGTTGAGATCTTGTCTGATGTCCATTCCTGACATTCGATAGTCAACCGAAACATCAGATATGGGGATAATAAAAATATCCTAGATTCTAAACCGCCTTCCTCATTTGATTGCCCTCCTAAAAATGATTTTTTGGCCAATTGTGGTCAATTTCTTTTAGAATAACAGCATTTTTTTTTTAACAAAATTTGATAAAAAAATAAAAGTCGCCCACCTGCCCCAAATTTTCAGAAAAAATGAACAAGTATCTAGGAAGTATTATATCAAATACTTAAACAAAATGATTGCTGACAAGTCGACATAGTTATCTGGCAGGTCGAGCTTTCATCTCGCATGTCAAGAAATAATTATCTGGACTATTTTGTATCTTGAAATGTCAATGAAATTTGGGGATATGCTTTGGTATTATCTCATGTATTTTTCCAAGAAAGTCGGTCTACACTACCGGCACCCATGCTATTTTCGTCTGCTTTGCAAACAATTTAAGTTATCTTAAAGCTCCTGCTCAATCGATATACTCCTGATCTCAACTGCCAGTATCTAATGACCTGACTAAGTTGGTAAACAAAATGTAGTCCCAAAAAAGTTTGTATCTTTAATCATTGCAGAGTCAAGCTTGATGATAAATGTAATGGACAGAAGGAATAATGAATAATGAAAAACTGATCAAGTCGGTGAACAGGAAGTAGTATCCTGACAGGACTGAAAATGCATCCCACAATATGGCATGATTATAAAAAGTTTCTGACAAAAATGTCGAGATTGTATCATGTACCATTGAAGAGAAAAGCTTGACGAAAATTGTAACAGACGGAAGGACGGAATGTTGAACCATATGCTCACATTTGAGCCTGTTATCACTCACCTGGGTATCTTTTGATCAAATAAGATTTTCCCACAAGGTTAAATGATTGATGTGACAGCAAAATAGTAGTAAAATCATTCATTTGGCAGTTTACTGTCACGTTATAATTCCTAGTAAATGTCATTTTGATGTATGAAATGGTTTTCAAAATGTTCAAAAATAACAATTTACAAGCTTTTCCTTTCGGGTCCTATGTCAAATTATGTCTCCGCTGGCAGCCATTTTGAATTTGTAATTTCTACAAATATATATATTTTGTAGCTGAACATCTGGTAACCATGCCTAGTCAACATCAATTTGATTTATAAAAAGATTTTCAAGAATAAGAAATTTACAATATTTTCCCATAGGGTCCAATGTTAAACAAAGATCGGCAGTGGCGGCCATCTTAAATTTATGATCGGTTCTAAAATTACACATTTGTTTGATGACCATCATGCTGCCATGTCTAGTTAATATCAACTTGCTGTATGAAACGGTTTTCAAGAAGAAACAATCTACAACATTTTCCCATACGGTCCTATGTTAAACTATATTCCATGGTGGCGGCCACCTTGGATGAGATGCAAACTGTTAAACAAATGTAGAAATTGCATTTCTTGATAAGCTGAACACATTCAAACTTAACGCCTTTTCTCGAATCGTTTTTGAAATATAAGACAAAATGATTAAAATATCGAAAATTTGACAAATAAAGGGAATTACTCAAGCTTGGGTACACAGATTTCTTCAAAATTTCCAGAGATGCAGATCTTTCTATGCTGAACATTTTTGCAATTTCAAGATGACTTCTATCGGTTAAAGTTTTTCTAATAAGAAATGAAAAATAATTAATTTTTTTACAGGAAAAGGGCATAAACTACAAGGCGGGTTTTCGGATTTTCTTCAAATTGCAAGGCATGTAGATCATGTCAGATTTTTGAGTTATTTGCAAACGACGCCAATTTACCCTTACGTTCAATTTTTAATAACAGCGGCCATGCTGTTTGGTCCTCGGCCTAATCAAACACAATTTTGGTGATGATTCAGGCCCAGAGAAGTAGATCTTCATACTAAGCTATTACCGACTTTTTTAGGAAACGTAACTCTGTCAGTCAGATGCGAACTGGTATACGTGATTTGTACTGGTACCTGTGTATTATTCAACGAGTAAACGATACGTGATTGTCATAGTATATTGTATCATTTGTATTTTTAAAATATTTTTTAAAGATCCTTTAGTCTCACTTATAGATATATTAATGATGTTCTTTCCATCAATACTGCATCGCTTTCTAAATGGATCCCATTAATATATCCGCCAGAGCTAGAAATAAAAGAATTGCGAATTTGACGAAAATGGTCATCTCAGTACTAAAATGTACGACAAAAAACTATTCTAATTTCAAATTATCAATTTCCCTAACATGGACAGTAATAATCTAGCTACTTCCTCTTACAGAGTGTATGTTTCACAGCTGATTCGTTACGCCAGAGCTAGCCCAAAACATAGACTTCCTCATTAGACAAACTTATCCCCATGACCGCCTTATTAATCAAAGCTTATACTTTCAAAATAGTTCTTTAATAGATATTAGTCCGTTGTAAAATATGTTTCAAGTTTCGGTCCGATCTCTAATTCAAGATTCTTTTTTCACTTAATAGAGGGGTGATAATTTCTTTTAACTGGCTATGACCATTCAATGCCACCGGACACTACCGCAACTGAAGGGGAGGTTTGACTAGCCAACCCAACATTTCTCTTGAAATGCCTGTATCAAGTCGGGACCATTGCGGTCGACATTTTTGCCGGTGGTTGCCACCTGATTTGTCCTTCTGACTCCTGAATTTTGGCTCTTGACCACTCTGTTCGGTAATTTTGTTATTACCCCATTTGCCAAATATCATTGACCTACCCATTAACAGATACTAAGAAAACAAACATGTTAACTACGGCGTGAAAATGACATCAAAGGTAAAAGCTAAACCAGAGGCGCCCAGGAGCCTGTATCGGTCACCTGGCTTTCAGTTGCCCCAATCAAGCTAACATTGTAAGTTATACAGTTGATCTTCAGTCTCTCAAATTTGGTAGCTCGAACAACACATCTTGAACTGTATCTAAAGTCTGATAATGTTTTACTATATTTCTTTGTTGGGCTTTTTTGACAAATAAAGTTCTTGCTTAGGACCACTTTCAACACCAGTTTTGAAGTCGCATCATCATTTGTAAATGGCGGTCAATGAACAATTTTCAACATCGGTTTTGAAGTCGCAACATCAATATCCATTTGGAAACCAAATTTTATTTAAATCGGACAATGTTGAATTTTCCCACCTTTTTGGCAGCCATTTTGAAAATGGCGGTCAACGAACAATTTTCAACATCTGTTTCGAATTCGCAACATCAATATCTATTTGGAAACCAAATTTCATTGAAATCGGATAATGCTGTATTTTCCCGCCTTTTTTTGGCGGCCATTTTGAAAACAGTGGTCAACGAACAATTTTCAACACCAGTTTTGAAGTCGCCATTGCATGACAAACATTTTATCAATTGATACTGAACCTTCATCTTCTACAGTTTTGGAAATAAAAGACAAATATGAAAATTTTGAAAATTCTGTGAAACAAAGGCAATAACTACTACAAGGGTTTTTGGATTTTCTTCAAAATTTCAGGGTGGGTAGATCTTGATATGCTGGACATTTCTGCAATATACACTTGACCTCTATCTGTTACTCTTTTTGAAATAAAAAATAAAACATGCACAGCTTTTGAAAATTTTGCGGAAAAAGGGCTATAACTCCGAGATGGGTTTTTTTATTTTCTTCAAAATTGCACAGTAGGTAGATTTCATCATGCCGATTATTTTTACTCATGTCAGATTTTTGATATCTGTAACGGTTTCCGAGTTATTGGCCAAAAACTGCAATTTACTCCTATGTTCTATTTTTAGCCACGGCGGCCATGTTGTTTGACCTACCTACTAATCGAACACAATTTTGAGAATCCATACTCTGGTGATAATTCAGGCCAAGTTTGGTTACATTTGGCCCAGTGGTTTCAGAGGACAAGATTTTTGAAATTGTTGAGACAGACGGACGGACGACGGACGCCGGACGCAAAGTGATGGCAAAAGCTCACATGGCCTTTTAGGCCAGGTGAGCTAAAAAGGAGGCTGTCATGTTCTATCCAAAACCAACTATTAGGCTCACTGGAAATTGAGGTCACAGATATAAGACATATGGCTGTTATGAACTATCCAAGACCAACCAAAATACCAAACGTCATTGACCTACCACAAATAGATATGGTGAAACTTCACATGGTCACTGGACCATGAAATTAGGGTCACACACAAAACAATATAACAGAACGTAATGTACTTTATGAGACCAACCAACATATCAATAAACATTTACGTACCATAAATAGTAACTGAGAAAATGACCTAATCAGACAAACTTAACATGATCACTCTACCAAGAAATTGGGGTTCAGAACTAAATCCATGTGACAGTCTGCCATGTACTACCAAAGACCAACCTACATGCCAAATATAATTGCCCCACCACTAATAGAGCAACTGACCTAATATCAAAAACTTAACGTGATCACTAGACCGTGAAATTGATATCAAAGACAAAATCTATGTAACAGGCTATCAAGCACTACCCAAGACCAACCTATATACCAAGCATCATTGCTTCACTATTAATAGTTACTAAGCAACTGAACTAATCACCAAAAGCTTAACGTGATCACTAGACCTTGTAGTTGAGGTGAAGGACAAAATCCACGTGACAGACTGTCATGTGCTACCCAACACAAACTTACATACCATATAGCATTGCCCTACTATCAACCGTTACTGAGCAAATGACCTAATCACTAAAACTTAACGTGATCCCTAGACCGTGAAATTGAAGTCGAGAACAAAATCCATATGACAGACTGTCATGTACTACAAAAGACCAACCTATATACCAAATATCACTGACCTACCACTGATAGTTTCTGAGAAACTGAACTAACAAAAAATTAAACTGCTCACTAGACCGTGAAATTGAGGTCCCAGGCAAAAGCCACATAGCAGATTGTCATGTACTACTCAAGACCAACCTACATACCAAATGTAATTGACCTAATACTTCTAGTTACTGAGAAACTGTTCTAATCACTAAAACTTAACATGATTTTTTACGTCGCCGCCACCGCCAAACTTTGTACGCCTATGTCCCTGTTTCGACGCCTTTCGTCGCTGTTGATACAGGGGACCACCTAAGGACTATTGTGACCAAGTTTCATATGAAAAGATCTTTGAATGCATTCCCAACTGGGTCCTATGTTAAACGATGTTTCCCGCTTGTGGCAATCCTGGACGAGATTCAGACATGCTGGACACTTGTAGAAATTGTTCTCCTTCATTAGATTAACACTTTTGCAAATTAAACTTAACCTTTATCTCAAAAAGATTTTGAAATAAAAGTAAAAACGTATAAAAATCGTGATGATTCAAAAAAGGGGCAATAACTCCTGTATGGATTGTCAGATTTTCTTCAAAATTGCCGGACATGTAGATCTAACTATGCTGGCCATTTTTGTAATTCAAACTTAACCTCTATCTTCTATCATTTTCAATATATGAAATGAAAAATCTTACGAAAAAGGGCAATAACTCCAAGACAGGTTATCAGATTTTTCCTAAATTGCAGGGTCGGTAGATCTCCTCATGCTGATCATTTTTTACCCCTTCATATTTTCGATATTTGTAACGGTTTTGAGTTATTTGCAAATAGCAATTTACACCTATGTTCTTTTTTCAGTAACAGCAGCCATGTCCTTTGGTCTACGGACATAAAAATCACAAACTTGAAAGTGCATAATGGACGGACAGAAAGACAGTGGGACAGACAGACGAAGAACTAACGGACAACGGATGCCGAGTGATGGCAAAAGCTCACATGGCCTTTGGCTAGTTTCTCTAAAACTGATTAAGAAGTCATGAAGTAATAGCTTCAGGTCTGAAAATGCATACCACATTATGGCATTACTATAAAAAGCTTCTGACAAAATTTCCAGTTTCTATCAGTATCCATTACAGAGAAAAATCTTGAAGAAAGTAGTGATAGATGGAACGACAGAATGATAGACTCAGGTAGAACAATATACACCCTCCTCCCTCTGAGCAGAAGTATAACTAGAGGCTCCCAGGAGCCTGTATCGCTCACCTGGCTTTCAGCTGCCACAATGAAGCTTTAAACATTTTAAGTTATACAGTTGAACATAAGTCTCTCAAACTTTGTTAGCTCAAACACCACCAATATCTTAAACTGTATTTAAAGTCTGATCTTATTTTACTATATTTCTTTGTTGCGCTTTTTGACAAAAATGTACTTGCTAATGACCACTTTCAACACCAGTTTTGAAGTTGAGACATAATTTTGTAAATGGCGGTCAACAATTTTTGAAACCATATTTTTAAGTTACGACATCAATATTTATTTGAAAACCAAATTTCATTGAAATAGGAAAATGTTGAATTTTCCCGCCTTTTTGGTGGCCATTTTGAAAATGGCCGTCAACAAACAATTTTCAACACGACTTTTGAAGTCGCAACATCAATATTCAATTGGACACCAAATTTCATTAAAATCAGACAATGTTAAATTTTCCTGCCTTTTTTGGCGGCCATTTTGAAAATGGCGGTCAACAAACAATTTTCAGCATCTGTTTTGAATTCGCAACATCAATATCCACTTGGAAACCAAATTTCATTGAAATCGGACAATGTTGAATTTTCCCGCCTTTTGTGGGAACCAATTTTAAAATGGCGGTCAACGAACAGTTTTAACAATAGTTTGAATTTGCGACATCAAAACCTATTTGGAAACAAAAATGCATTGAAATTGGACAATGTTGAATTTTCCCGCCTTTTTGGTGGCCAATTTTAAAATGGCGGTCAACGAACAATTTTTAACAATAGTTTGAATTTGCGACATCAAAACCTATTTGGAAACAAAAATGTATTGAAATTGGACAATGTTGAATTTTCCCGCCTTTTTGGTGGCCATTTTGAAAATGGCGGTCAACAAACAATTTTCAGTATCTGTTTTGGTGTCGCAACATCAATATCCACTTGAAAACAAAATTTCATTGAAATTGGACAATGTTGAACTTTCCCGCTTTTTTTTGGAGGCCATTTTGAAAATGGTGGTCAAAGAACAATTTTATACACCAGTTTACAAGTTGCCATAGCATGGCAAGCATTTTAATCAGTTTACACTATACCTTCATCTAGTTATGGATATAAAAGACAACAAAATATGAAAATTTGAAAATTCCATGGAAAAGGGCAACAACTCCTACAAAGATTTTTGGATTTTCTTCAAAATTTTAGGGTGGGAAGTTCTTCATATGCTGAACCTTTTTGCAATTTACACTTGACCTCTATCTGTTACACTTTTTAAAATAAAAAAAATATATATATTAAAATTTAGAAAAGTTTACGGAAAAGGGGCAATAACTCCAACACTAGATTTTAGATTTTCTGTAAAATTGCAGGGTGGGTAGACCTTAACATGATGATTATTTTCACTTCCTATCAGATTTTTTATATCTGTAACGGTTTTCGAGTTATTTGCAAAAAATGCAATTTACCCTTTTTTTCTATTTTTAGTAACAGCAGCCATGTTGCTTGGTTTTCGGACTAATCGAACACAATTTTGAAACTGCTCACCCTGGTGATGATTCAGGTCAAGTTTGGTAACAATTGGCAAAGTGGCTTCTGAGGAGAAGATTTTTTAAATTGATGACAAAAGTATCAAATTTCTTAAATTTGACCAATAAAGGGCAAAAACTCCTATATGGGTAGTGAGATTTTCTTCAAAATTTCCAGGTAGGTAGATCTTGATATGCTGAACATTTTTGCAATTTAAAGTTGTCTTCTATTGGTTATAGTTTTTGCGATAAAAAAAAGAATATCAAAATTTGAAATTTTCACGGAAAAAGGACAATAACATTAAGACAGGTTTTGGGATTTTCTTCAAAATTTCAGGGCAGGTAGATCTTGTCATGCTGATCACTTTTAATCGGGTCAGATTTTTGATATCTGTAATGGTTTTTGAGTTATTTGCCAAAAACAGCAATTTACCCCTTTGTGCAATTTTTAATAAACGGCAGCCATGTTGTTTGGTCCTCGGACTAATCGAACACAATTTTGAATCTAGATACCCTGGTGATGAATCAGGCAAATTTTGGTTCAAATTGGCCTAGCGGTTTCAGAGGAGAAGATTTTTGAAAAAGTTTACGACGGACGGACAGATGGATGGACTGACGACGGACGCCGACGGTCGCCAAGTGATGGCAATAGCTCATATGGCCTTTTAGGCCAGGTGAGCTAAAAATACATTATTAATATTTTGTATAACTATGGTTATATTCAAGTTTCATAATTTCATTAAAATCTTTTGATATGTTGATAATGTTATTGTGTTAAATGAGCTTGACATATCTTGGATAAAGGAGTAAACGTCATCCAAATTTTATTTTATTTTATATAAATGACCTTATCCTAATGCTTGGGCAAAGTGTAATTAAAAAAAATAGTACGTTTGAAGTTATCAATTAAAAAATATTGTTCTGTCTTTCCATATCTGTGCACAATGTGCCAAGCTGATGACACAGGACATCCAGATAAGGCCATGAAAAAAAAGGTTCTCAGGCCCTCCCTCATCTAGTTGGAGGCTTGAAAAAAGCCCCTCATTGACCCTATATTTTGCCATTTCAATAAAATAAAAATAAACAAGAGGCTTTCAAGAGCCTGTATAGCTCACCTGGGCCACGGCTGACATATGCAGTTAAAATAGTCCCAATGTTTTAAGGGCATTATTTTCAAATTTGTTAATAGACATTGATGTTATATTACCATAAGTTAAACTATGTTCCAGACTAGCAGCTATTTTGGATTGGGTGCAGTTCTTTTGGCCAAGTTCGGATCCAATTGGCCCAGTAGTTTCAGAGGAGAAGATCTTTGAATGTCT
>MJUU01058446.1:24163-39738 GCA_002080025.1 Modiolus philippinarum | reverse complement strand
AAGAAATACAATGATAACGACAACTTCCGAAAACATCCAAAAGACCATGCCCGAGTCGTTCCGACTAGTGAACATACCCACTTAAGGTCTATACCTGGGGCTACGCCCACTTCCGGTCGCGCATGTACACTGTAGTAAGGTCATACAACACCCCTGCGGGGTCTTGCACTTTTTCAACATGTCATTCCCGGTCAATAGGCCCGACTAGGGCTTCAAAAAGGGCTACTTCCGGTTGCGCATGCGTAGTCAAAACATTTCTACATCCGATCACGTGACTTCCGCTTCCGGTCACGTGCCTTCCGTCACGTCATATCCGGTCTACGTCACTTCCGGCTCCACCACGCTCCACCACCTCAAATCATAAGCGAAAACCACCTATATACTACTAAGATGATATCGATTATATTACATCCTAAAACTCTAACACCGGTAGTCTTTGACGTTTAACGCGTATAATTTGTTTTTAAACCCTGCATAACCAAATTTATTTTCAGCAATTGTAGATGGTTCCTCTTATCCCCTTTGTTACATTTATATGCTTATCATGAGGACAATAAAAAGATTTCCAAGTTAGTCGCTGTTTTAAGGCGTAAAATATATGTCTGAAAATAAGTCAAACATTGTTAGATCTGCAACTTCGCATCAGCAAATTTTCGGTATTTCCAACGCCAGGATTCGAACCCACGCTGTTATGGCAACAGTGCCCGCACTATGTCCAGCCGCCTAGTTCACTTGGCCACCTAGGCTATATGATATTAGACAGCAATTTTATAATATACAAAAGTCATTATTTAATTTGCATTAATAGGTCAAGAATCCAATGTAAATAGTACTGTATGTGGTAAACAGTTTTATAAACCCCATACTCCGCCCTCTGGTAGTATTTCATCATATATTGTCGGTGGGAAAGAGGCTATACCACATAGTTGGCCTTGGCAGGTAAGTGTTATTTCTTTATTTTATTCTATTATGGTTTCAGCGTGTTCGAATAAAAATAAGAAATTTCGGCATATGCTTTAAACACGAATATTGTAAACAAATGAATTATCCGCCCATATGCTCCATGCTAACTGTGAATCTTAGTTTTAACGCGTGAGCAAGCAAAGCAACCACATTAACATAATGTATGATCAACATAGTTTAGGAAAATAGCTCTGATAAAATCAGACCTGAATACCACTAGAATTTTGGCGTAGTTTCTTCGAATTTCTTCCTCAAATTACGCCCAACGCTTTTCCTGAGACTTTCTACGCTTTAATACTAATGAGATTGAAAAAAAATATTTTTGGTTGAAAAATTTCTGCAACCAGTTTCGGAGCCCTTCTTGATTGTCCAATAAATGTGAAGGAACTCTATAGAGAACCTCGAAACAACTCTAATGGTCTTTGTACAGACTACAGAAATGCCCTTATAAGATTGATTAATAAGAGTTTTTACGTCCAGTGAGCAATCAATCAAGTTTATCAATTCTAAAACAAATATATATGAGAAAAAAAAAGAACGATATATGGGTGGATGGGGTTTTACGTAAAAGAAGAAAGATTTATTGGTAGATGGGAGGAGATGTGTTTGCTACTGAAAAATAAGTAAAATGGATAGGGGCAGGAAATTAAGCCTTCTATGCAACCCCAGTGATTCTACTCTTTTCGAGTAATACAGATGAAATATTTGTAATGGATGGGGCGTTGTGTTTCTCCGCAGTGTTTTTTTTAATGTTTTAAGGTCATTCTTTCTTATTATGATCTGACTACCCAGAATAGACAAGGTATTCAAATGTTCAAAACAGAAATTTTCAATGACATTAGCAGGTATATTGACGATACCCTTACTATTGATAATCCCCAGTTTTTAGATTATGTAGACATTATTTACCAGCACCAACTGAAATTAAATAAAGCAAACAATGATTCCAAATACTGTCCTTTAATGGATCTATCTATCATTGTTGACTCTGGGGAAATAAAAACTAAAATATATGATAAACGGGGTGATTTTGATTTCACAATTACTAACTTCCCTTTTCCTGACGGCGACATTCCTCTGGGGTGAATATTTCTCAACTGGTACGATTCGCACGAGTTTTTCTACTATTGACGATTTTAATGAACGTAACCTTACCATCACAGCCAAAATTTTACAACAATGTTACAAATTTTATAAGTTGTTGAATACATTTAAGAAGTTTTATAATAGATATGAACATTTGATATCTAATAAACATAGGCAAACGAATACCGAAGAAAGAACTAGAAAAGGGGGAATTATGAAATCTAAATATGGCGTTACTCGTAAACAGCTTATTACTAAGGACAATTCTAATCCTCGTTTTTATTGAAATGTTATTAAAAATACCAGAAATTGCTCTAAAGTCCAAAAAAGCTATGACGTAACTTTCATGCTTTACGTAATAGGGGATATCGACAAGATGTTCTGCTTGAATCCGTTAAATTAGCATTGAGACCTTGTGATCTAAAAATTTTACACTCATACTGGCCTCTCATGATCACTGATACTGCCGATGTCTACTGAAATTTATGATGATTCCTGACCAAACCACTCGTGAAGTTTTGAGTTTTTATTTTTCTTCTGTATTGCGACAGTGGTTTACCAGCAGACTAGGCACCTTGAGCTAGCCGGCAGTTTAGCGGCGAGCAGTTTCTTTCAAAATTACCTATTGTCTTTTTTTCTCCTTTCAAGATTGTGGTCATATAGTTAGTAGTCTATTTGTATTGGGTTTTATTATATAGATAGCGGTGATTTATCACGTTTTCTGTTAAATAAATGTCATATTGTCACCGGTAAAAATAAAGGATTTCTAGTCACCGGATGACGTCTTAATGAAGCGACGTCACAATATCTCTTCAATGTCGTCGTCAAGTAAACAACTGGCGCATTGAAATGAAAAAAATAATCCGCATATAAAAATTTGGTTTTTGAGTAGAAAATCTTTATCATAAAAAGCATAAGTTATCGACCATCATCAATATCAATTAAAATGTCACTCGTGTCGATCAACGCTGTGGATTAAACTCGTTGCGGAAAAAAGTTCCGCAACTCGTTTAATCCTACTGCCTTGTTCGGCACTCGTGACATTTTTATTGATTTTCACGACAGTCAATAAGTTATACTATAATTATTCGTATCTGCTTTATACTATAGCGAAACGGGACGGATAAAGGGGAGGTTTGGGTAACCATAAACCGGTTTAACCCTACCGCTGACTTTTGCTAATGCCGGTACCAAGTCCGGCTGTCTCGAGTTCCTATCTTTGTCTACGTTCGTCTTTTGTCTTATTCGTGTTTTTCCTGTGTAGTTCCCTGACAGATTGTTGCATGTAATTATAATTTTCAGCCATTGTAGGTGTTTCCCGTTATCCATGTTTTTACATTCCCCTATCAATCACCTGTCTTGGCGTCCGGCAGCTCTGTAGAGGGAGCAACTGAAAAGCGATTCACCAGTCCGATGCACATAGTATTTGGGTGCCTTTATTTTATGCAGAATCTGCAAACTGTTTGCAAATAATTTTATAATTGCTAACGACAGGCATAAAAGTTCACGAGACCACATTATTTATTCAGTACTAAAAGTGGTGCGTATTGCAAGGGTCATCTGCTGAAGCAGTAGTTTATAGAAGCTCCCTCTACAGAGCTGCCGGGCACGTCCTCAAGTGTTGGATAGGAGAATGTCCTGTGTATGCTTGGAAGTAATGTAATAATAAGGAAAGACTCGCTGCGAATCATTGTGCACAAAATGTGTAGGAAATCACCACCCCGTATGCAGTATCAAGACAGACCCCTTTGTATTTCTCGTACAAGAAGAGACACTGGGAGTCATAGAGAAGGCTTTATTTCCTGCCCCTATCCATTTTTCAGTTATAATCAAAACATGTATTAGTTGTCCTTCACATTGATTCCTTTCTTATTTTACTAATAATTCATTGAAACAACGGCAGTAGAATACCGAAGGAACAAAGGAGCGGAATTCACAAAAATTGAAGTCCAAAGACATGGCCAAAACGGGGACACAAAAACAATGACGCCAGACACAAAAAAAAACAATGACGCTAAAAATATACAAAGCACAGAAACAGAAAACAAAATATTCAAAACAAAGGTACTCACAGTGTGAACTCCAGTGAAACTGAGAGTGATATCAGGTGCTCCGGAAGGGTAAGCATGTCCTGCTCTGTTAACAGCACCCGTCACACTGTAAGTAAGTCAATCTAGGAAAATGTAAAAATCGGTAGTCAAATCCGAATCATGAATCTAGCTGAAAATATCCACTTTCATTTGGGAAACTGAAACGTCATATCTTTCAATGATGTTGTGACGGCCGTATCTGCAATTCCTTGAGGGATGAAATTAACATAGGTTGAAAAAATCCCTGCCTAAGCAATTTTGTGACAGTGTTTTAATCTGTTAAAAAAATTACTGTACACACTACACGCTCGAGAGTATCGAATCAACTATGAAATGAAGGCTTGAGAGGTAGGTATATTCCTGCTAAGAAAGGGAAAGGTCACAATTGGGAAATTAAAATCATCACGCTTGTCATATAGTTTAGATTCCAAACGTCCATCTTCGTCAATATACAATAAAAGATCTAGGTACGAAGCTGAAGTAGGTGTATCAGTGGTTTCGTTAATTTCAAGCTTATTGGGATAGATCTGATATAAATATTCCTTAAATTTAGGTTTTATTAAGAGAAAGTACATCGTCTATGTAGCGGAAGCTGAAATTAAAGCACTACACTAAATGTTTTTGGGTTTTTTTTGTGTAAGCCCTTGTAAAAACTTGGCCTCCTACGAGTGAAGGAAAGGGTCAGCTAAAAGTGACGCACAGTTAGTTCCTTGAAATGATTAAAGATTGTTTCAGTTCTGATACAGCTGCCACGGTAGTATAGGTCAATAAAAATCAATCAACTAATCTGATAAAGCATATTCAAAACCTTGACGATAATGCACTTTCAGACACCTGAATCGATTTTCAGGAGCTCCGACTAAAGATCCACCTTGCGCATCCCCAGTGGGTGGAAAGAAGAATGTCTTGTCTATACAGGTAATTCGGACCTTAATACGTAACGCCTGACGGCAACCCATTGTGTATAAACGTCAAGTCCTATGCAGTATTAAGATCCCTTCTATATTCTCAATAAGAGCAGACTCACCGGGAGCTGTCAAGAAGGCTAAGTTTCCTGCCCCTACCCATTTCTCTACTTTTCCCAGTCAAAACTCGTTGCCACGGTTGTCCTTTCCGTCTTTATTTGTTTCTTTTATATTTAATTTAATGTTCTCGTCCTGGTATAGCTGAAATAGTGATCACTGGACGTAATACTCTAATTAATCAGTCAATGTGGAAAATTCGCAGTATATAGACCCTTTCTATATTTCATGCTAAGGACAGAATCGCGTTGGTTTGTTGAGAAGGCATAATTTCCTGCCCCTACCAGTTTCTCTCATTTTCCAATGCAATTAAAACTGAAACATTGCTCAATGGACGTAAAACTCTAGCATTCAATCAACGCACTTAACAGACATGTTTATTTCATCAATTAACGAAAATCCGCCTCGACACGCTATTAGGTGTCCGACAAATGAAATTACGCAGCGTCTGTGTGCTTCTTTTATATACACATGGCAAAACAACTCTTTCAAGGCCAATCTTCTTGGACAACTACCGGGGTATTTCGTGCTAAAATTGGTAAACAGGTCTAAATTATGTGCGTGTTTATATTTTCGAGTTAGGATCAGAGACGTTATGATCATCTGGTTTTAGTATATACAAATTTTATGTGTTCTTGTACAAAAATTTGTATTCCGAGTACAAAAATATTTGTTTCGGTTCAGATTAATTATGGTGTTTTGTAAAGATACATATTAATTTTGGTGTTCTGAGTATAGAATCATTATTTATCTATAATTCTCGATCTCATTGTACAAATTCAAATTGTCATAGACGAACTGCGATGTCTTATTTGAAGGGCAGAGGCGTTTGTCGTCTTTTTCTGAGTACACACATATTCATTGTCCTGTTATGAGTACAGAGATACTAAATTGTCCCGAGATATAAATTCTGTTCTTATGTAAGATTTTACCACTTTATTCTGATATTCTGTTAGATCTTCAAGGACTCACAATCCGACATATACAGTCAATATAAACGTATAATTTGATAATATTGTTGTAAAAAATATAATAAAAGCAGTTAAAATATTGTCAAAAAACAGATGCACTACAACATACTTTACGTGAGTTTAACACTTTTTATTGTTCATGTTCATTAACCCATTCAAACGAAGTTAGGTGACTTGTGATTTTTATTTTTTTTCTAATTAATATTCTTGTTCTACTTTTCTTGGACCTATCCTCGGAGATTGATAAAAAAAACTTCGCGAATCTTGACACCATATAGAAGATACTCGTGTCTAACAGTTTAGCTGATTTGTTGCTTAACAAAAGGCTGAGCTTATTTAGATACAATCAAACCAAATATCAAATCATTATTAACAATGAAGGAATATGGAGCAAATACAAGTCTCTACAAATACATGGTAAAACTAAGCAATGGAACAACGTTTTATTGTTGTTTATCATCTTGAAGTCACATATTTAGACACTGCAAAAGAAAAGTAGTAGAAACTATTTTTTTCTTTGGTTGTTTTTTTTTTCTTTCATCTATTATTATAACAAAGTCTTATTAAAAAAGTTATTCGAATTTGATCTTGAACTAATAATAATGTGAGTTCATATATGTACAGTTATACACAAAATATCAATTCAATGTGTAGAGGCATTGCAAATAAGTAAGTTTCAGCAACCACAAAGATAATTTTGTTATTACAACCATTCATTGCAGAGATTTCCGTAGTGACTGCAAATTAGCATTTAGTATGCAATAGTTAAAGCATTGACGTCAAACACAATGCAACATTGCACGAGCCATTTACCAATGTAAAACCTCTTCATAAGACCTTGTCCTTGTCCTCTATGATCTGTTTTGCACAGTTATTTACTAACTAATATAACTATAACTAATATAAGATAGTAAAAGTTTTTTTTTTTTCTCATTGTGTCTCAATTAAGAGAACAGGCGGGTTTCTTTACATGTAACTGTTTATATGTTTTACAGGATATAAATAACAATAAGATGACAATTAAATACAGTTGTTCCTGTTACTTCATGGAAAATCCAGTTTGTTGCTTGACAGAAATTGCGTAATCGGCAAATAATTTTAGGATTTATTGTAATTATTGTTATAGGTAGTGTTACGATTTAGGACACAAACATTAACATGTGGAGGTTCCTTAATCATTGGGTCGTCTGGAGAACTTGTAGTGTTGACTGCAGCTCAGTGTATTGACGGGTATGTTTTATGTATAAAATAAATAGCAGTAGTATGACTTGATGCTAAATTTCTTGTGGGTTTCAATTTTTTTGTGACAAACTTGTATATGAATATACCACTTTTTTCAATTTAAACCCAAGACACATTTATATGTGCACATGTGTGTTTTAGGGGACCACACTTATTCATTTCAATTCTTCCAACACCTAATTGCACCCAATATGATATTGGCAATAGATTTCTCTAATTCTTATGATGTTCTCGTTAACGTCTGGTCATAGGAGATTAAAATGTTAACCAGCATGTGCATAAAGTGGTCTCGATACTTTATTGGTTAAAATTTAACTATGAGGTCAAATATATTTGCCTTTTTCCGACTTTTCCATTGTGACGGCAAGAAAAAGGCGACCATGCCTGATGACGTCACGCTCAAAGAACACATTTATTTAAAATCGTCACGATAATGGGGTCATTTTTTGTCCAGAAAATTTATATTCACGTCTTGATATCAATGAAATAGTGTTAAATTGATGTTAAACGATAATTGGTGAATCTGGTAATGATTTGTTTGTAAAATATCAGATTTAATATGTACTGATGAGTTTAAACTTCTTTAGAACTCAAAATTACTTCAACTTTGATATCTTGTTTGTTTATTGCAGATCGATCCCTCCCGATTGGAAAGTGGACTTAGGAGTTCATTCAAGGTCAGCAATAGAAGCCAATCAGAAAACGTATGATGTGGCTCAGATTATCCGCCATGAAAACTATAATCCTTACTATCTGGAAAATGATATAGCCATAATAAAGCTTGCGTCACCTGTTATAGAAAGTGAAGTAGTGAGTCCGATATGTGTGACAACCTTACCAACCAGTGATTTCTATGGAGAAAACTGTGTCGTGATTGGTTGGGGTTCCACTTCGGAGGGTAAGAATTTCCTGGTATTTCCTACTTTCTAATAACAAGATCTTTAAGATATTACAAATATATAAAGTCTGATTTTTGCTACAAAATTAAATTGACATGAAAATACCTTTTCAGTTGTCTAGATAGCGCAATTTTAAAATACAGAGTCAAAAACTGGAAGGGAATTTGTTAATTGACTGTCATATTTTATATCTATGCCATGAACTCAAGTAATTTCGTTGTTGTGAAAAAAAAATATTTTGGAAACTTTTATCAAATAACTGCATATGCACATACACATTTTAAAATATTTACTAACAAAATAGTTAAAAACTTCATTTTATCAATAAAAAAATCGCTTTTTACTACTTTCCCGAGTATTAAAGAGGGTTTGTTTATTTGTAAGTGAAAGGTTGTCAAAACCAGCAACAGAATTAGATCAAAATTGCCAGAATACATTTACTTCATATTCTTCCTATTCAGCATATTTTAGAGAGAACAGAACATTTTTGCGTAATTGAGAATTCAAAATGCAATTGCATACGTTCTATGGAGGCAGAAATCATTCTTTAGATTAAAAATGAATAGCCATACATCCTCTCAAGGGAAAAAATAAAATGGCACATTGTTTGAAGGCAAAAATATAATTGCATAAATTTCTGTTGACGGGAATAGAAAACGCCATACATGTACCTTATTTAAAGGGACGCAATAAATTGGCCAGCATTCTACCGGTATAAAGGGAAAATAAATTAAACGTCTATTAAGGAAAAGAAATGATAATTCTTTGAAGGAAAATTAAAATATTATATATCCATAAGAGGAAAAAATAATATGACTTAATTCTTATCAGATACATTTTTGAAAGGCAAAACAAAATGGCATGATTTTAAAGCGAAAAATAAATAGCAATAAATAAAATATCATTAGCAATGAAGAAATATGGAGTAAATATACACGAAACAAAGTCTCTACAGTTACATGTGCATGGTGAAACGAAGCAATGGAACAACGCTTTCATTGTTGTTTTCCATCTTGAAGTCATCATGAGACATAGTAAGATAAAGACGGACCTAGCACTAGTGGTTTGAGAGGAATTTATTGCTAATTACCAAGCAACGCCATTAATGCGGGGTTTTCTTGCAACTGACTTGATGTTTCCCCTATGGTTGTGTATATGTTGCGATTGTCTTCTATGAGTCTTTTTGTCGGGCAATGGATAACAGCAGTTGTATGAGCACTTAGCCAGTTTATTTAATGTTTGTTGACAAGTTAGCATCAATGGATACATGGATGTAGATTACTCGACATTAAGACTTTGTCTCATGTGCATTTACTTCATATCCTTTCTGTGTTAAATCATTTTTCAAAGACAAAAGCGTCATGCTATATTTTAGGGAAAATTAAAAGGAGGGTTTCTTTGAAGGGAAAATAACATGGCATGTATTCTTCGAGTAGAAAATATAATTCCTTACATTCTTTCGGGGGGAACTAAAAGTCAAAAAATGGTATGCAACTGAAGGGAGAAACGGCACACTCAAAATTTAAGTACGTGACATACCAGTCTTCTAAACTGCACTGTGTTTTAGGTTTTCAGTCTTTTATTTTTCCGCTTTCATTGGCTTCCACATTCTTAGATGTGTTTTAAAAAGAAAAAAAACTGAAATGGCAAACATTCTTTGGAGGAAAGAATAAGAAGAGATAGTAGTTTCAGTGAAAACATACAATGTCATACATTTTTAAGGTACATGTAATAATAAAAGGGTATGTATTTTTATAGGCAAAATCAAACGTTTAGATTTCATCTGCACTGAAGAGCGTTGTCGAAATGCTCATATGCAAAAAATTAAATCACAATAACCTCGGTAATTGGTTATTTGTTACCACTGGGTCAATGCCTCTGCTGGTAGACTGTTAGTCCCGAAGGGTATTCACCAGTGCAATAGTTAGTACTTCGGTGCTGAGCCGAAAGCCGAATCTATTTTGAACCTTACAATATCTTTTTTTTTTGGTAAATTTTGTTGAAAACTAAGGAGTATCTCCCTCATGCAAATCTCTGTCCTTAGCTGATTTTGGCTTCATATTTAGATCTAAATGATTATTTGTTCTTTCTCAGTTTTTAACATCTTTCAGTTTATGGCCTTCCAAACGTTTAGATTTTATTTGCACCGAAGAGACATAAGTTGTCGAAATGCGCATATGCAGAAAATAAATTCACAGTCACTTTGATATTTAGTTATTATGAAACACAATTCTTTGCTCCATGCATTGTCTCTGTATTGACATGTTAGTTTGTTTGTTTTTGTTTTGTTTATTTGTTTGTTTGTTTTTTTTTTTGTTTTTTTTTTCGTCTTCGGTTGTATTGCTTCCATTCGTTATTTATTTTCTAAAGTATTAAATAAAACGGCATACATTTCGCAAAAGGAAATTAAATGGCATATATTTTTCTGGTGAAAATTTAAGGGTAGATAAAAATGGCAGACGTTCTTTTTGGAAAAATTAAATGATATACATTCTTTTTAGGAAACGGAAAAAATAAAATGACATACATTTTTAAAGTGAAAACTATTATTCCGAAGGGAAAGTCTTGACAAGAAAAAAATAAAGTATATAATATTCAGAAATAAGCAAATAGATATATTTATTCTTGTAACAATATATGTGCATTTTATTAACAGGAGGACCACCAGCTGACAAACTAAAAGAAGTGTATAAGCCTGTTTTAAACGACACAGAATGTTTAACAAATGTAGGAGGTGCCTTTAATCCAGATCATATGATGTGTGCCGGATATTTAGAAGGAGGAAAAGGAGCATGTTCGGTTCGTCCTTTTTTTCTATCCATATAGAACACTGTGTTATCTTATACCAATTCTAACACTCGGTGTTTTTACTACTTGTGTCATCGGGCAAGACTTTAAATAAGTTTTTGCTTCATAAAAACAAAGATATGATTAAAAAAACAAGTGAGGATCGAAAAGTCAGTCCAAACCAAATATCTAAAGACAATGGCAAAATCGGAAAAAAACAAACAAAGACATAGCATGAGTACGACACTGGAAGGAAAACTGAAGACACGCACATACATTTGTGTACAAAGGTGAACTTCATGGATCAAATAAAAGCCATGGGTGAGATCAGGTGCACCGGTAGAGTAAGCATATCCTACTTCTTATAAAACACACACCGTGTTTGACATGTGTTGACACACATGTCAAACCCAGTAATAAAGTCAAATCCGGTAGAGAAAACAATCTTCAGGTTCTAAAGGGACACATCTGTCTGTTGTTATCCGGGAAACAGATATCCAGTAGCGGTCCACAAGATCGTGATGTCGACCGTAAGACTTTCAGTTCTGACTTCAAGTTAAGGGTAACATTCCCTAGTTTAAGTAGCTTAATTGTGAGCAACCGAACTTTATCAAGGAAGTCACTTTATCGACCAGAGACCCTTGAACTCCACATGCCGGCGCTGTTGGAATGTTCCACTGTGGCAGTTACTTACCAACAATAACTATCAAAAGATCGTAGTGTCCATTCCAATATTACGTCAAAAAGTAATTTTTAATCACAGTTCGGATCGAATTTTTTCTACAAGGGACTTATATCTGTCGAGGAACTTTTCTAATGGTCGTATGAGATTGAAATTTTGTAGCTCTGATAAATAAGAAATTACAAGAAAATACAGTAAATCAATACTCTAAAAGTCCTGTCACATTACAATATTCTTGTAAACGTGTATCGACGTTCGCGAATTTTTTATAGAACGTTGGCTGAAGAAACTGAAAAAGATGTCCTGTTGGACGCGTTCATAACGCTAGACTAACGTTTTACAATGTAGGGGAGACTTATCCGTAACTTGTGTGCAGCGCTCACAAAACCTGTGTCAACGTAAGGCAACGTTTCAAATCCTACTTGATGTTGATGAAATTCGTTTGAATATCATGTTAAATGGGGATAATAACAAAATTACCGAGTTTAAAAGAGCCGAAGTCATTGAGACAAAAAGACAAATCAGATGGAAACCACAGGAAAAATTGTCGAGCGCAATGGTCCTGACTTGGTACAGGCATTTCAAAGGAAATGGTGGTTCATTGCTAGCCGAACCTCCCCTTCCATTGCAGTAGTGTCCGGTAAGGAAGTAACGATGACTATCCTAAAGAGGTTTGCTCCTCATATTTTGAGATTGCACACATGCAGAAAAATAAATTCACAGTATTTAGTTATTTCTTTCAGATTTTCGACCCTCCTGGTTTATCGATTTGAAAGCATTAATCATCCAGCTTATTTTTACAGGACATTCATTTATAAATTTTCAAGACCATTCTGTAAAAAATTAATCGAGTTCTTTTTGTATTGTCACAAATCAAATCCCTTCGATTGTTGCGTACTCTCTTTAACAAATATATATATCGATAGTACCTTTTTCCAGTAACTCCTCGCTATCAGCTTTTGTACACCTTTCGATATCTGTATTTCCAATGTTTTGATTTTATCTTCACTGATTAGTTGTCGAAATGGCCATATGCAGAAAGTAAATTTACAGTAACTTCGGTATTGTGTTATTCCTAGCTAGTGCTAAAATTAAGGAAAATTCAGAAGCGTTCAGTTTTTCACCAAATTTCAATCACTTGTATCTCAAAAACGAGATCATCAGCCTATCAGTTTATTTTCACTTAAATTACTATTTTTTTCAATTTTCTAAAACGGAATACATTTATTTGAAATCCTATTTATATTTAAAGTTGAATAGCGAACCCCGTTAGTTTGGCACTACAATAGTTTGAAACTCCCAGTTTTGATTAAAATCAAGACTTTATTTAATCCGTTAATGGAATGTGAATACACTTTAAATACATAAACTAAAGGAATTGTTTTCTGTCCTACTTCTACTTATAATCGCTGCTATTTCTTGTCCGTAGCATTATATATGCAGAAAACATTAAAAGCTGTTCAGCAGACAGATAGTGAAAAAAAAACAGCATAAAACAAGTTGACTAGATGATTTTCCTTTACGACCTAAATGTCATGCCTTCATGGCTTCTTCGGTTGAGATATCATTTATCAGAAGCTTTAGAGCAGTATGGAATAATGAGTGGCTATCAAGAAAAGTTAATCCTAGTAAACCTAGTCCGAAAAGTCATTGTGTGAAATTATCTCCCTTCTAAACATGCTAATGAGGTGAGCGTCTATTTCATCAGCCATATTTTAGTTGATGGTGCATAGTAACGGCTGGTTACACCCCGGGTCCTTTGTTTCACTCAGGTGTATATTATTTGGAAACTTTATGTCAAACAATGGACTATGATCGTTGGGGCTTGACACGGACGGTCAGATACCCCGTCACACCCTGTGATCACAGACAATTGTTTGACAGATCGTTTCGTGGGAAGTTCGGCGTATTGCCAACAGCATCAAAGATTACGATTTTTTGTGACAACTTATCATGTAAACCACACAATCACTCATGTTTTCCATAACTATTGATTGTGTGTATTCTTAATAAGAATGAATTCAACATTTTAGAGGGGCAGACAGGGGTGCCATTCTCCCTTCTCCTGTCCCTCTCTTTCTCTCGCCCCTGCAGCTTCTCCCATACCATCTTTCTCCCAGTCTCCCTCAACCCTGTCCGCCCCTTCATTTTAAGGATTTTAAAATAAAATTGACCTTTTTTTCGAAAAATGAATCATAATTATTAAATATTGAATGTGAAAAAAAGGTCAATTCTACTGGAGCGTTTTGATACCACATGAAGACAAAATATCGCGTAATCATCCTAATTATCTGATAATCCTTCATAATCATGAGATATTATTTCATAATTATGAGATATTATCACATAATTATGAGATACTGATTCATAATAATGAGATCTTATCTTATAATTTTGAGATATTATTTCATAATTACGAGGTAGTATCTCATAATTATGAATTAATAAGTCATATTTATGAGATAATTATCTCAATTGATATTACCTCATTACTATGAAATAATATCTCATAATCATGAGATAATATCTCACAATTATGAAATAGTATCTCATAGATAGATTAATCAGTTGATTGATGTTTTACGTCTTATTTGTCTATATTGTATCTCATAATTACGAGATATTTTTTCTTTATGTGGCATCAATGCTATTCTGTACAGTTCCAAGCTTAAAATGTGATTGTTTCTATTTACCGGTATGATTCGCTAGAAAATTATTTCGAATATTATTCCATTTACGAGATGCTACATATGAGTAATGAATCGTTTTCATTGGCGGATCCATGTAGGGGGGGGTTCCGGGGGTTGGAACCCCCCTTTTTTTGGACAATCATGTATTTTTTAATAAAAATCTTAGTATTTTACTAAGAAATACCCCAAAAATTTTCGCGCATCGCTCCGCTCGGCGCACATTTTCTTCACTTCTCAGTTGGAACCCCCTCCCCCCTTTTTCAAATTTCCTGGATCCGCGCCTGGTTTTATAGCTAACAAGTTGACACATTGGGCATTGCATTTATATCATTATAAAGGAAACGCGAAGCACATGGCACTTTGAACAAGGGTACTTTTACACACGGACAGATACCAAAAAATGTGTTCATCATATTTAAGTGTCATATTGCCAATATCTCCCGTCCCACCCCAACCTCATTGGATGTGAAATGCTACGGGCTATGCTAAAATATTTCTTGGAAGCTAACACCATTCTAAAATTAAATAATGCACCTCTTTGGTCCGTTATAGCTTGAAAATGGGGAGATATCCGTGAAAACACAAGAAACCCCATTAAAAATTTAGAATTGATATCTTAAGTATCATTAAAACTTAAATAACTGAGAATCACATTTATTACTATTTTTATCCGCAGTCACGGGACAAAAAAAAACTGAATTGCAATCAGACTATTTATAAAACAATGATTTTTTTAGATTCGACCCATCTTAAGAAATGTGATATATTAATCCTGTGAAATCCTTTAAAAATCGTATACATTAATTTTCTATAGACGATTGTGCCATACTTCAAAAATTTTGCCGCCATATTTAATAAAAAAAAAAATTCCAGGCAATGTATAAGTAGGAAAAAAAAATCATATCGTGGAAAATAGTCAATACCTTAAATTACTATTCACAACAGATATACCGCTACATAGGGTCATCTTTTCACGGTGCAAATGTATTTGAATGGAGCCATACATTTTAGTCAATATTTTGTCCGAGCTCTGTCCAAACGTTGTTCATTTATTTGAAAAGGGCTTGTCTCAATCCAAATCTGATCCTACTCCAACCTGACAAACCTCTTACAACAAGGCATATCAAATCATGATGATATAGC
>MJUU01058446.1:7448-23925 GCA_002080025.1 Modiolus philippinarum | reverse complement strand
ATTGAACTATACTGATGTATAAACCACAATCTATATTTTATCTTCTTATTCACTGCATATCCACACATTGAAATCTTTCAATAAATGACAAACAAATCCATTTTGTTAACCTTTTTATATTTGTCACACTCATTACTGATTTGTCCTTTGAACTCACTGGTCTTTTCACACGGCTAACTCGACTTGTTTGTGTAGTTTATACATCAATGAACTCGATATCTACGTGACATGTTCATTGTTTGCTTGAAAAGAAATCAGTCATGAAAGGTATCCAACGGGGTTTTATAGTAAAAGGTACATTTGATAAAGATTATATATGTTTTGGGGTTTTTATATTTCTTGAGTGTTTTATTATAAGAAAAATGTTTTTCCCTTTACCTTGGGTGTAAGTTAGTTATACCCCTCGGTATACGGCGTTTTTGGAAAAAGAAACCCCTCCGGCCTCCGGCCGTCGGGGTTTCTTTTCCAGAAACGCCTTTATCTGATGGTATAACTATTACATATTAAGGTATATAAATCACAAAGGAACGATGCAAAAACAAAAACATTTACAAAATAAAAGTTAACAAATTGTCTGCTATTGCGCGTTAAATTGTTTATAGTTGATGTCAAATGTCTTCAATGCGGCCACACTTAAATTAACCTGGCGACAATAAAATATTATTAAAAGGCAAAAAATTACCGGGGGCGGACACAATTTCTGTAATAAAAGATAGCCAAAAGATTAATCTTGAAGGGGAAATATGAAATAATTAATTTCAAAGATGTATATTTCAAAGATCCAAAATGATATCCCGTAACCAAGGTATATAAGTGAGGGTGGTATTTTCCATTGTGTTCATTATTTGGCGGTAAATGTTATTTATAAACACTACCAAGGCACTCACAGGGATCAATGTCCCCATTATGATAAAATTATACGAAATTAATGGGAAGGTTTCGAGATTTATGTACCTAAATATTTATTTGGAACGGTAGTCGAATATTTACTGTTCCATTTAATGCATTAAAACAAACTATAGACAACAATTAAATAACGATTTCCTGAATGGGCCTCTGACTTTGAGTTGTAATCATGACGTATATAGGTAAATTCGATTTCATTTCTAAAAATAGAGTCGGTATTGTAGCAGAATCAACCGAACTTTGGGGTTTTATTCTGAGAAATTGTGTGGAAGGGCGGAAATGAAATTTTGCACACGTATTGACCAATTCTTTATGCATCAGTATGCCAATTTTGGAGAAAATCTGGAGATGTATATTTGAGTCATCCAGAATGATACCCCAACTTCAGTCCACTTATGCCGCAATTTACACACTAAAAATAAACTTTACAATCAAACGGCGAACATTTACATTATTTCATAACCTAAATGAAATACACGATTTAAAAAAAATCATTAAATTTTCTAATTAGAAACAACTTTTTGGAATCTGTACGGAAAACAATCTAAGAAGACCTTTTTTGTTTCGTTTAATGAAGAGTTCCATTTCTTTTGTTTAAAACAAATCACTGATCGGCCTGAACCTGAGTGGATACAATGGAATACAAGAAAAAATAGCATGAAAGTTTCCAAGAATTGTGACTTTTGCGCAGTTTGTTTAGCTGTATGTAAATAACCGGCATCGTATCAAAAATCAGATCAGGGATAAATTCTGCAATTCATGTTGCTGTTTAGCATCTTTTCTTGAACTCAAACTTAGTCCCTACCTATACATCAATAAATAACATAACCTTTTTTGCAATGTTACACAACATGTAGCAATGACTTCTGTGTTTTACGCTGAAATTTGCCTGGTACTATACTTTACATAATAATGTGAGAGCACGATAAAAAAAATCTTCAAGAAAAATGTCATCGAGTTCTCCATTAGACGTTTTTAGATAATTCAATTGACAAAATACCGAAGTTACTGTTAATTTGTTTTCTGTTTATGCGCATTTTGACAATTTACGTATCATCAGTGCAGATTAAACCAAAAGATTTTGAAGCTCATTAACCGTAAACATGTAAAAGCTGATAGAGAACAAATAACCAAAAGAACCTAAATAGAAAAGCCAAAATCATTTAAGGACATAGCTATGCATGTGGGAGATACTCCTTAGTTTTAAACAAAATTTTGTAAAAATTAGATATTGCAAGTTTCAATAAAGTCGGTTCTCAGGTCAGCACCGAAGCACTGACTACTGGGTTAATGAACACCCTCGGGGACTAACAGTTTAATTTATTTCTAGATTGTAGAATGCAAATGGCGATCTATCCCCGTGTTTCTGCTGTTTTTGTTGCCATATTAAGCCAAGATTTTGAAACAACCAAACAAGCCATTTATCTATATAGTACACAATTCATTTTCTTGAATTTTTTTTTCAAACATTATCTTTGTGAAATTTAACAAGGTGTGTATTCCATTCTTTTTCAGAATGATAATGGAGGTCCCTTGATGTGTTTAAATGTTAATGGACAATACGACTTAATTGGTTTGTATATAGTTGTTCTATTTTTTTGAAAGACATATTCAATCATCATGTCCACGACCATTTTAGTTTAATTTGATGCAACCACGTTGTTTTAGATAGTTCCATGTTCCAAGTTTACAAGTTCCAGCATATTTTTCGAATTATTTCGATGTAAGGTTGTATAGTAAATGATGGCAGTAATAAAATGGAACCAAAGTCATACTTTAATTACCCTTATTTACGTTTTTGACATATATAATAGTCATTAAGTCTCTTGTGTATTTTAATGCTACGTATAGAACTCTATCCAAAAATTGTGTTATTTCAACGATTGCCAAACAGTTAGATAACACAATATCGACAAAACTACAAATTCAATATCTGCCTATGGTTGTTTCGACAACTTATGCCTGCAGATCAAATAACCAAAGGACATTTGTAAATCTGATAGAGAACAAATACATATTTGTAGCCAGAAAGCTCTAAATGAAAAGCCTAAACCAGCTAAAGATAGACCTATGCACGGTAGAATTACTCCTTAGTTTTAAGGTTATCATTGCAAGATGAACTCACTGAGAAAGAAGTGTGTCTTTTTTTTCTAATACATCAGCAATGAAGGGATATGGAGTAAAAGCAAATGAGACAAAATCTCTACAAATACGTGAGTAAAACAAGTAATGGAACAAAACTTTTATTGTTGTTCTTCATCTTGAAGTCACCATTAGGCTTTCAAAAATGAGCATTGCTCATACCTAATGGTAAGTTCAAGACGTCCCCTATCACCGGTTTGAGCAGAATTCATTGCTGAATGTCGAGCCACGCTATATCCATTCCCATGACTCATGGATGCGCGATCGCCAACAAACATAAAATCAATTTGCAAAGTATTCTTACAATTGCTGTATTATTCTTTTTATTTTATTTACTATTTTTATATGTTCTTTTTTCTTGTTTAAATAACAAAATACAGAAGTTACAGGTAATTTAGTTTCTTCACACGCGCATTTCGGCAACTTATGTCTCTTCGGTGCAGATCAAATCAAAACATTTGGAAATCCATGTACCGAAACATGTGTGAAATATGAATGAGAATAAATTACCAATAGAATCTAAATAGGAAAGCCATAATCAGTTTAGGACAGAGCTATGCAAGAAGAAAACAACGGCAGTAGAATACCGAAGGACCAAAGCACAAGATTGCACAAATCAAAGTCCAGAGACAAGGCAAAAGCAAGAACACCAGAAGACGGAAGACCAAAGACACCACATGCCCACAAAACACACGAATATTACATATACAACACAAAAAACTAAAGCACTAACAGTGTGAACTCTCAATAACTAAGAGTGACAACAGGTGCTCCGGAAGGGTAAGCATGTCCTGCCCTGTATACAGCACCCGTTACACGGTCAGTGAGGCATATGTTTTGAGAGACCTGTTAAGTTATTGGTTATTGTCATTTCCTAACTCTGAGACAATACCAATTGAGAACCATGGTACGTGTAACTTCTCTAACCCTCAAATAGTACCTAGGTGAAGTTTTGAAAAGCTTTTGTAATTACTTTAGTATTCAAACATAGACAGGGACGAATCGGTACCACAAACATCACTGACGAGGACAAAACTAAAATTTAACAAGACAACACAAAAAAACTAAAGCACTGACAGTGTGAACTCCCATAAAAATCGAGAGCGACATCAGGTGTTCCGGAAGTGTAAATGTGATTTTTAATCAGTGGTCAGCTTATAGACTTGAAACACACTACAAAAAATTACTCTAATGTTAAATTTAGATTTTCGATTAAATTATTTATAGATTGCCAAAGAATTTGGCCGTGCTAGAAAGGAATTTTGAAATACGAATGTTTATGCTAAGGAGTTAGTATTTCTATAATATTTTGATTTCTGTTTTTTTTAGGAATCGTCAGTTGGGGGTTTGGTTGTGCCAGAGAAGGATTTCCTGCAGTGTATGCGGACGTCCATAAATATATAGACTGGATCAATAAAAATACTATGTAAGCCGAATAAATTTTATGAAAAATCATGTAAAATAAAACAATTATACTGAAATTTCAGTCCATTTTGGTTATGCAGATGGCAATTTGCAAGCATGGGATCAGAATAATATTATATATTTTGACTCGGTAACGGACATGAGTAGCTATAAGTTGATAGCCATCTATTTTTTTCTGTAAGTTAAAATTTAACATTTTGCAATGATAATTGTATTTCCTTTATATAAATATCATTTTGCCATTAAGAGTCCGTATCTTAACAGTTTTATTTTCTCGGTTGTCTATAGAAACACAAAAAGTCCATTTCGAATTGTTTGAACTTGTTAAACTGTATATTTTTGTCACTACTACATCAGTGATTGAAAACGTATATATGTCCGTTAAAATGGAGTACAAAAAGTCTAGGAATAGTACATTTAACGAACTTTCGCGTCTAGGATGTCAGATGAATTGTTTTTATTTGTCATAAAGTTCATTTTTATGTGTGGGATAGACAACATTATACACTTTGACGTGCAAATACAATAAGGATGTACCCAATTCCTGTGTATCCAAATCTTGAGATTAAGCGTCTTGTGGTTAAAAATTATTAGAACTGAAAAAACATGTTATAACTGCATAACTGCAGTTGACAACTACTCCATTTTTTAATAATTAAAACAACAAAATTGACCAGTCCTTAGTACAATATATGTATCTTTTATTAAACTTCATATGAAGACACATTGTTGGAGGCCTCATGGTGAAGCGTTTTTCAATTTACTTAATTTTACCATGTGTTTGTACATTTTTTTCTCTGTAAACTTACTCCATATCCATTCATTTGTTCATCTACGATATGCAGTGTGGAATCCATAAAAATATTCCACGTGCTTGACGAGTATGCATTCCATAATTCTTCAGTTATGGTGTATTGATTTTATTTACCAAGGTTGTTTTACAGTGCCCTGTGCCCTGTGTATTGATTTTATTTACCAAGGTTTTACAGTGCCCTGTGATCGTGTATATGTTGTATTGTGTGTCTGTACCTTAAGCTTTGTAAAGCAACGTAATACAGTAGGAAAAAAGAAGGGGAAACGGGGAATGTGTCAAAGAGACAACGACCCAAAGGAGAGTAATAACAACTCAAAGCCACCATAAGATCTTCAATGAACGGTGAGGAAACCCCACACCCAACGGCTGGTCGGAGTTGGCCCCTAAAAAAGAGTAATCAAGTTCAGCGAAATAAACATCATCCTAGATTCCCATAGGCATAAAGTGAACGAACTAGAAAACAGACAAGACAGTGTCTGTATGATTATTTTGCCAAGTATTTTTATGTCTGTTGACAAGCCTGCATCCATGCCCAAAAGAAACATGGATATAGCGTTGTTCGACACCAAGAAAGTTAATTTCGCTCAAGCTTGTACTTGGGGAAGTCTTGAACTAACAAAGGGGAATGAATGCTCGTCGTTGAAGGCCTAATAAAAACGCTGTTCTATTTGCTAAATATCTTACAATGTTTACCATGTTTTTGCTTAATCTTACCATGATTTTGCAGAGATCTCTCCTCACGTATATTTACTATATAATTACCCTTTATTTGTACATTATTGTTCCCAATGGTATCCGTTGGTCAGTTTTTCTGTTAAAATTGTATTGAGTCAATGTACATGGAAAAAACTCCGAAGATTACATGCAAAGTTTGAGCTTTATAATCTTGTGATTTTTGTATTGGTTTCACTCTTTTATTCTTCACCGTGCCACATAACATGTAAATCGTGTGGTTTTAATGGGTTTCGCTGGCTTTTGCTAGTGCCGATACTAAGTCCGGCTGTCCGGAGTTCCTATTGTTGTTCACGTTTGTCTTTTGTATTTTTATTGCGGGTTTTTTTCTTATGCAGTTCCTTGTTACTTTGTGGCATGTGACTATGTTTTTCGGCCATTGTAGGTGTCATGTTGTTTATGTTGGTGATCATTTCGGTTTTGTCACAGTCGGCGTTTGTCAGTCCGGTTATTGTCTATGCTCATCTGTGAAACATAAACCATGTAACGGTCTGTCAAATCATGGTGACGACAGTGAAACTTCTGCAGTGACTAGTGCAACAGTGACTGAACGTAACCTTGATGTATAAATTTTTGAGACAGCAATTTCGCTCTGTTGACAAAATCATTGTACAAACTACAAGCAAGGCAATAGCGTATGAGTATTGAAATGTAGACGCCTTATGCTTGAGATGTAGGAGTACTACCGCTCAAAAACGGGAGGTTCATTATTGGAAAGTCATCACGCTTGTCGTAAAGTTTTGTTTTCAGACGTCTAGAGCTGTCAATGTAGAGGTATATTTCCAGGTATGATGCTGATGATGGTGTATCAGTGGTCGCTTTAATTCGAGTTCATTTGGGTATAAAAGACGAAGGTTATCCTTAAATTGAGGATCGTTTACTGAAAGAATATCATCTGTATAACGGAAGCTGAAATTAAAGGACTTAGCTAGCTTATTGTCTTTTTTCTGAACTAGCCCTTGTATGAATCTGGCTTCATACGAATAAAGAAACAAATCTGTAAAGGTGGTGCACAATTAGTCCACACAGGTATCGCTGTTGTCTGCTGGAACAATTGTCCTCCAAATTTTACAAATATGTTAATATCAATAATTATCTTTTAAATGACAAATCATCCAAAAATTGTAGACATCGATAAGGCTACAGACATGAACAAATTTGTTTCATCTCAAAATCAAAGATCTAAAAAAAATTATGACTTCTCTAAATGGCCTTAATTTATAACACAAATGGATACAACATGAAAACGACAAAACAAATAAACAAAAAAGAACAAAAACGTTTGAACTTAAGCAAAAGCAGTGTGAACCCCACAAAAATGAAGGTTTCGTGAGGTGCAACAGAAGGGTAAGCATGATCTGTTCTATTTTTTGTTATATTAGCAAATAAAATTATTATAAAGTAAATCTGCTCAACATGTAGCATCCGACAAATTGCCTATGAATAATCCGATGTAAACTCATAGTCGTTAATAGTTTCGCAATGATCTCGGGATCTACTCAAAATTGTGTATTCCTATTATAAAATAGAAACATAGTAACGATTTGTCAAACCATAGTGACTGACGTGAAACTTTTATAGTACCAATTGCAACAGGGGTTGAACATAACCTTGGTACAGTTTTTCAGACAGTAATTCGCTTTGTTGTCATCTGTATTTGATATGAAATAATAATTCACAAAACTTATATAATAAAAAGCATATATATGTTCTTTATTTCTATAATTCTCTGTCACAGGCTGAAATGAAGGACTGTTTTAAAACATTTATAATCAACAACTTTTATGAAAATAGATCAACTGTTCATAAACTGTAGACATAATTTACCCCAGCAAAATATATTTATATTATAACAATATAGAGATCACAACATTGTTTTGGCTTTTATGACACGTAAGGCTCTCGTTAGAAACAGCCAGAGAAAACAGGCTACAAAGCACACTAGTACTCCGACCCAGGCTACTGGGGCTGGCCATAATATTGTAACAGTTCTAGCATCACAAGTGGAGGACGGATAAAAACGAATTGTGTGGCACTCTGTTCTCTCATAAAAATTCTTTGTGTGGAATATTGCTAGTCCAAATATTGTGAATAAACCTGAAAAGAGAAATCCATACTTTGATAAAGTCTAAGATATTGTATATATTGTGAACAAAACTGAAAAGAGAAGAAAATGTTTTGGTAAAGACTAAGATACTGTATATACTTGTACTACATTTGTCGGTTATAACGTATTAACAAATGACAATTGAGACCTAGATGAAACCAGGCAATGACTTTTTTGCATGCTGTGGTATATATTCGGCACAACTTATCATATTTAACTTTAACATTTCATTCTAGCTCCTTCTTTTTAATATTTTAATATTCAAACTTTTTTGGAATAACTAGTTTGAGTGGAATTTTTTGCTAAATGTCGAACAACGCCGCATCTATGCAACCCTTTCGTCATAGAAGCAGGTTGTCAACAAACATAACATCAACTGTCAAAGTGCTCTTAAACTTACAACTGATGCAATCCGTTGCCCGACAAAAAGACCCATAAAATACAAACAACCACAGGGCACTCTTCGAGTAAATTGCAAGAAAAACTTGGCATAATAAAGCAATGACATGTGCGCAGTATAAACAGAATGGTAAGATTAAATTTGGATATTACAAAAAACGTCAAAATTTGAAAGCATGATGGTGTGTCTATACGAAATATTCTCTCAAGGACAATCACACCCTAACTGGAATGTTTAGAGAGCATACATCTTTCGCACGGGTTTTTTTTTACGGAATCCACACTTCAGTAGAGACAAACAGTCTTAAATTAACAATGAAAGGATATGGAGTAAATGCACATGACCCAAAGTCTCTACAAATACAAATGATTAAGCCAAGCAATGGAACAACGATTTTTATTGTTCTTCTGTAAATTCGACATTGATGACACGAACATGCAGAATAGGGACATTCGTGTAATTACATTACTGTTATAAAATGTCGTATTGATGACTTTTATGCACTGTTCACTTTATAAACGATGAGCTTCTTTTTAAAAAACAAAATGCGCAATACGTCAGATGCATAATAAACAGTAAATTTTGTTATGCTGTACACGTGTTTCAAGTAGTAACCTTTCACCAGCAGCATTAGAATCAAATCAAATAATATAGATTAAAAATTACCAACTTGAGAGTTTAACGTCCAGTGAGCAATACTAGTATTCCAGCTATATCAGGAGAAGAAAAATTTACCCAATTCAAAAAATAAATGAGTAAAGTAGAATAAAATAATTAAGGAAGGGACCAACGGGGAAACGAGTTTTCATTTCCACTTGAAAAGGGGAGAAATGGGTAGGGGCAGGAAATTATTCCTCGGCGCGACTCCCAGTGAATTTGCTTTCCATGGAAAAATATAAAAGGGTCTTTATACTGCAAGGGCGTGCCGTTTCTCTACATCGTTTGGCTACAATGGTTCGCGGTTAAGTTTTCCGTTTTATGACATGACTACCCCCAAAGACCGGGCATTTCCATATCCACCACCTGGTCGCACCCGTGGAGAACCTGAAAACCGATTCAGGTTCTGGGAAATAATATTGAAAGCAGTAACTAAACGAATGAGACAGAAATGCTTATTGCAATAAAAGTATCGAAATAGGAGGCCAAATTTAGTACCAAGAACATCCATCGAGTGCAATACACGGAATGAAGCCTCGGTGTTTTTAAGGGATAGAATTACATTTTTATAAGTTCTGATTCTTTGACACGTCCAATTCTGTAAGTTGTTCAAGTGAAGGTACGAGAAGAAAAATAAGATTTCCAATCAGTAATGAGTGTAAAGATAATAAAAAGCAGATACATACATCACCATTTTGAATGAAGTGACATATTATGTTATCTGAATGGCTATATCAACAAAGAACTTTAAGTTACAGAGTTAATTAGGACAGTCTGTAGATGGGAAACTCATTTGGTTGATTAATATATCTGTTTGAAGCCTGGGTCATTCGGTTACTTCAGTTGAAAGAGCCTAGCTACCAATGATGTCACCGTTTACATAATCAAAGTGAACAGAAATAAATATTGAATATTGGTAAACAATAGTTTTATATTTTTTATTATACGTGACTGTTGTGTTAACTGTCTCAAGTCCTTTTCATATAAAATCAAAATATTAATGTTACGGAGAGACATTCAGAACATGTAGTAGTGAATAACGAGAACACTTTATGAAGTGCAAGAATTTTTCCAAAGATGAAAAATTTCCAAGTCGATATTTTTAACCTCAGATTCATAAGACCTTTAACTTTATTTCGCAATCGGCTGCACAGCTTCTTGATAATGTCATCACTTATTCGGACTTCGGTATTTTGATATTTATTATTATTAGTCAATGTAGTTGATAATTCTAACGTGTTTAAGTTTATGGACTTCAAAATGATTTGATTTTATCTGCACTGAAGAGATGTAAGTTGTCGAAATGCGCAAATGCAGAAGGAAAATTAACAGCAAGTTTGTTATTTTCGGTTATATATTAAAGAATTGTGTTTGTACATTAATATGGAGTAAAATATTTTATGGCGAGGTTGCAGTTTCGGGGAAACGAGCATATTTTACAATAGGAAAAGCATTACATATGAAAGTCATGCATTGGAAATGCACCGAACTGATATATTTTGAATATAATTTTTTTCAAATTTTACACCGTATTTGAATCTTTCAATCAAAAATTGAACAAATAAAGGTACTCCGATGTCTACTGAAATCCATGATGATTCTTTACCAAAAACTTCTGAAAGTTTTTAATTTGATTATTTGTCCGTAGTGCGACAGTGTTTTACCAGCAGACTAGGCTCCTTGAGCTAGCCGGCAGTTTAGCGGCGAGCACTCCTTGACCCATCTTTCTAAATTACAATTTGTCTATTCTTTCCTTTTCAAGATTGTGGTCTAAGAGTTAGTGGTCTACCTGTATTGGGTTTTATTTGTATGTTTATTATACTATAGGGAAACGGGATAGAAAAAGGGGAGGTTTGAGTACCCGTAAACCGGTTTAACCCTACCGCTGGCTGTTTCCAGTGCCGGTACGAAGTCCGGCTATCCCGGGTTCCTATCGTTATGTTTGTCTTTTGTCATTTAATTGTTTTTCTTGTGCAGTTCCCTGGTTGATTGTGACATGTGATTGTAATGTTCGGCCATTGTAAGTGTTTCCTGTTATCTTCCCTTCATTAATATGGAGTAAATGTACATGGCGTATAGATTAGGGAATAACAAAATAGACATTTCTTTACACAATTATATTTCCATGTACCAATGAATCAATATTCTAAGTAAGGAATTCTATATACTTAAATAAAAAATAAGTATATTGCCCCAATGGATCAATATCGGAGATAAAGCAACCATATTATAACAAATGCCATTTATATCACTAATGAAATATCAAAGGAACAATAATATAATATGAAATATTCATAATCATTCACATCTGACATATTCTATCGGGAATTGCATGGAAACAACTTGTGTTTAATAAAATGTGTATGTAATGAATATAGGAAAATTATAGACCTGCTACTGTAAGGAAAAACATATTATAACTACAATTTTCAAAACCAAAACAATAAATTCATATGGATGAATAGATGGCTAATTTTTACCTCTGTAACGTTTGTAATAGTAACGTGTTTATTGCCTGGTAATCAGAGTTTGCAACGGGCTTCTAAGTTAACTTATGCACCAAGGTTATGACAGATCTTTGGTGCTGACCCAAAAACAATATCTAAATTTAAGAAAATATTATTTAAAACTAAAGAGGATCTCCCTCTTGCATAGCTCTGTCTTTAGCTTATTTTTGACTTTTTCTTTTTAGATCATATTGGTAGTTTGTTATCTTTCTGCTTTTAAACATAAATTTGTTTATGGATTTCCAAATATTTTGATTTGATCTGCACTGAAGAGGCATAAGTTGTCGAATAGTCGATATGCAAAATTCTCAGAAACTTCGGTATTTTGTTGTTTGTTGTAAATTTCTTTTATAAGTTTTTATCCGTGATACAGTTGAACTTGACGTTATAAAACTTGTCTACAGTACAACTTACGTTTAGGAGGTTATCCGAGGTATTCTCCTGACACTTGCCTGTTATTGAGTACAATACCCTGCATTTAAGCTTACCTGCCATTGAGTTCAATACACCTGACACCTTTAAAGCTTACCTGCCATTGAGTTCAATACATCTTACACCTTTAAAGTTTACCTGCCATTGAGTATAATACACCTGACACCATAAAGGCAGTAACCTGTTTTGTTATTATTGCGAAGACACCAACTCCAGCTGCGACTACAAGGTCTATTATACTGACTATAAAACATGAGGCGGCGGAATTCTGTAACCCTGAAATTGTATTGCATACTGACTATAATACATGGGGCGGCAGAATTCTGTAATCCTTAAAATAAATGTATACTGACTAAAATCGTGAGGCGGCGAAATTCTGTAATTCTGAAATTGTTATATGTTGATAAAAAACATATTGGCAACAGAATTTTGTAATCTTCCTGCAATTTTGTTTTATACTTATAAAAACATGTACAACCGAATTCTGTAATCCTGAAATTTTTTTATACTGATAAAAAACGTGGGTAACAGAATTCTGTAATACAGATATTGTTCTATACTGATAAAAATAAACATGGACAACAAAATTCTATAATCCTGAAATTGCTTTATAATGATAAATAACTAAATACCGAAGTGACTGTGAATTCACTTTCTGCATATGCGCATTTCGACAAATTATGTCTCATCAGTGCAGATAGAATATAAAAGTTTGGAAGACCATAAACTCAAAAATGTTTAAAAACTGATAGAGAACAAATAACCAAATTGATCTAAATGTAAAGACAAAATCAGCCAAAATAAAGCCAAAAAATATATGGGCAACAGAATTCTGTAATCTTAAAATTTTGTTTTATACTGATAAAAAAACAGTGGCAACAGAATTCTGTAATCCTGAAATTGTTTTATACTGATAAAAAAATATGGGCAACAGAATTCTGTACTACAGAAATTATGTTTCATGCCGGTAAAAAAAACACGGGCAACAGAATTTCGTAATCCTGAAGTTGTTATATACTGATATAATACTATGGTCAACAGAATTATATAATCCTGAAACTGTGTATATGATCAAAAACGTGGGTAACAGAATTTTGTAATCCTGAAATTGCTTTATAATGATAAAATAATGGGCGACAGAATTTTGTAATCCAGAAATTGTTTTATACTGGCAAATGAATTATGTAATCCTGAAATTGCTTTATAATGATAAAAATACATGGGAATCCTGAAATTGTTTTATACTGATAAAACACGGGCAACAGAAATCGGTTTTCCGCAAATTGCTTTATAAGGATAAAAAAAACATGGGCAACAGCATTTTGTAATCCTGAAATTGTTTTATAATGAAAAAAAAACATAGGCAACAAAATTCTGTAATCCTGAAATTATGTTTTATACTGATAAAAACTAGCCTGACAATAAAATTCTGTAACTCTTAAATTATGTTTTATGCAGATAAAAACATGGACAATTGAATTCTGTACTCCTGAAATAATGTTTTAAACTGATAAAAATTTGAGCAACATAATTCTGTTATCCTGATATTATGTTTTATACTGATAAAAATATGGCCACAAGAATTCTTTAATTCTGAAATTCTGTTTTATACTTATATAAAAATATTAGCAACAGAATTCTGTAACCCTGAAATTATGTTTTATACTGATAAAGTACATAGGCAATAGAATTCTGTAATCCTGAAATTATATTTTATACTTATAAAAAAAATATGACCAGCAGATTCCGTAATCCAGAAATTATGTTTTAAACGGATAAAAAACATAGGCACCAGAATTCCGTAACCCTGAAATTGTTTGATACTGATAAAAATATTGGCAACAGAATTCTGTAATCCTGAAACTTTATTGCATATGTCACAGTGAGACTTTTGTGCGTCTCCTGTGCAGATAAGATGGGTGCTGGCCTGGCGCCATCCACTCAAAAGTTATACATAAAATGTCACAATAAAACGAAGTTCTGATGATGGGCACTAACTCTTGCAACACAGACGCTGGTCTTAAGTATATAATTTAACCATTCCAACAATGAATATAACTTTGACAAACAATTAACAGAATTTTACAGAGATGGTCTATACAGTTCGATACTGAAATCCAATCTCAAGTTTTTAAGTATACAAAAGTATTTATGATGTAATTTAAATTAATCGCCTTGACATGCCAAATTTAACTTAAAAGGGTGATAAATTCTATTACCGGATTATAGATGGTTTAGCACATGGTGGAACAAATAATAATAATACATACAAAGACGGACAAAGAAGGAAATTCTGGAGCGAACAGAGCCGCTAATTAATATACACATTTTAACATGAAAACAGGGATTAACATTATGACACGATTAACTCAATGGTCTAAAAGACGTGAAATATTAAAGCACTTGAAATATTTGTTAATCAAATTCCCAAAATAAATAATATCCTATATTTTAAATATTTTGAAATGTCCGAAATGTTTATACTTTTTTTCAACACGACAACTCTTCCCTCCTTCCGCTGAAGCACGACCTCGTGCTTCGAAAAAAATTAAAGGAAGTTGCCTCCATGAAATCGATAATTTGGGTGGTTGTAGTTTGATAGCTGTTGTCGGTGAATTTCACTTTCCATCCTCTGGTTATTTAATATAAGTAAGTCATTATGTTCCAGTAGGTTCGTTAATTGTTCTTTCAGGTTTTGGAAAGAGAATCAAAAGATGTCTTTTCTTCCTCCCAAAGTTTCTTTTCTTTCAGGTGCTCTAAACTTTTCGAATTATTAAGTTCGCAAATTTGGCGTGCGAATTGTTCTCTTTGTGCAACAGTATCTTCAAGAATTTGAATTTTATTGACGTAGCCCTGAATATCAGACGGCACAGAACACTGAACTTTGGAAATGGTTTTCAGTTCTGTAATTTCATCCTTCAGTTGTTGTATTTCCGATGACGCAATGTCAAGATCAGCAATTTTGCTCTCCAGTTTTAAACCAAGATCAGTATTTTTATGACATTCTTCGTCTAGTTTGATTTTCATGTATTCCATTTCCTGGTGCATACATTTGTTTTCTTTTTGCTGCACACATAGTTTTTCGTTCACATTTACTAATTTGCTTTTAACTGCCTGAAGCTCACATTTAACTGACCTTGTGTTGTCCATTACCCTGAAAAATGCAGTATCCCTTAGTCTGGAGAACGGCATTTCACGAATCCCATGTTTGTTGTCAAGATATGTCTGCAAACGGACAGAATCTCTCCTCTTTTGACTGTTCGATTTAACTTTCTGTTGTATCTTCTGGTTTCCGGAATGTCCAGCTTGCTCTGGTTTTGAACTACTTTTTATTCTGGTAAAACACATCCGTGCGTAATGTGAATACTTTCCACAGGAAAAACACCGTTTATTTTGTGCAAAACATGTGTAACCAAAATGTTCTTTTCCACAGCGCCCGCACTTTTGGTCCAAACGGAAGTGACAATTCCATGGTTTCCATTGTGGTCTGAAGCTATATTCCATTGCTATCTGTGTTGTAATTTCTGAGTCTATGGGGAACGATACTCGCTTAATGCTCGATGTACAAGGATCGTGTGCCGAGCTAAAGCGTCAGCACGCCCGGGTTAACTCCAACAATTGTCACAGAGAGACTTTTGTGCGTCTCCTGTGCAGATAAGATGGGTGCTGGCCTGGCGCCGTGCACACAAAAATAATACATAAATGTCACAATAAAACGAAGTTCTGATGATGGGCACTAACTCTTGCAACACAGACGCTGGTTTTCAGTATATAATTTAACAATTCCAACAATGAATATAACTTTGACAAACAATTAACAGAATTTTACAGAGATGGTCTATACAGTTCGATACTGAAATCCAATCTCAAGTTTTTAAGTATACAAAAGTATTTATGATGTAATTTACATTAATCGCGTTGACATGCCAAATTTAACTTAGAAGGATGATAAATTCTATTACCGGATTATAGATAGTTTAGCACAAGGTGGAACAAATAATAACAATACATACATAGACGGACAAAGAAGGAAATTCTAGAGCGAACAGAGCCGCTAATTAATATACACATTTTAACATGAAAACAGGGATTAACATTATGACACGATTAACTCAATGGTCTAAAAGACGTGAAATATTATAGCACTTGAAATATTTGTTAATCAAATTCTGAAAATAAATAATATCCTATATTTTAAATATTTTGAAATGTCCGAAATGTTTATACTTTTTTTCAACACGACACATATCGACTAATTAAGATAAGGCAGCAGAATTCTGAAATCCTTGAATTATTTTGTATACTGAGTATAACTAATGAAGTATTAGAATTATGTTGCCCTGGAATTATATATA